>JARKHS020003444.1:0-28314 GCA_030143305.2 Amblyomma americanum | reverse complement strand
ATGTTTGAGAGTGGCCACACCATGGTTCACATGTTCCACATGACTCTCGTCTATTTGCATCATGATACAGTTATCCAGCACGCAAAGACATAAGCTATCAGTTATAGCATAGAATAGCAATGCCAATGTTGCTTATCTTGAAAAAAAAAATCCCCCACCCAGCCACCGCTGCAAACATTCATGCTGTGGCCACATATGTGGGGTAGTTAATGACTGAATACATAGACTCCAGTGAAGGCACTGTCTTCTTTTGGTGCTAATAATTTTTCTTTTCGACGTGTTAAGTTTTAAAAACCAGAAAATCAATTCATAGCTCCTCTCTTATTAGTAATGTAATGGCAGGCTTTTTTTTCCAGATTTTCTGCAGCTCATTACACAAGACGCTTTACACTTATTCCACACATTCTCATCTTATGGTCATCCATTTCATGAAAGTGGTCTTCCACATCTCCTATTTTTTTCTGCAGAGAGTTTAACTAGGTGTGCCTTCCCTGAAAAGGTGCGTCCATTAATTACCTGGACATGAGTGCTTCTTTAAGCAATAACATGAACCTACACAAGGGGAGAAAACTTTGCAGCATTTAAATGGTTGGCTTCTTGGGGCCTAACAACCCAAAGCAGCTCAGGCTATGAGAGACACCGTAGTTAAGGGCTTCGGAAGTTTATACCGCCCTGGGTTCTTTAGCGTGCAATGGCAAAACCACGTCTTTCAGGTCAGCAGTCGAGCGCCATAACTACTGAGCCACTGCGGTGGCTGCAGCAGCATTTAAATATGTGTTCAGGCCCTTGATATACACCACTGACAGAGCTCTTCAAACATATCAAACTGAAATTTGGGATGTGACACTAGCTAACCCTATAAATGACCCTATAAATACATGACCTGTAAAACAGCACCCTTGATGAAGAAAGGATAAAAGTAATGACTTCAAATTTTTCTGATAGGTGAACTACTTAAAACTTAGCAGTCCCATCACACTCTCTTTTCTGACTGCGGCACAAGGCCACTTTCAAGCTTCCCCCACGGTTTCTCCTCGCAAATGGTTGGGATGAAGCTTGCCTAGTACAGCCGCACACAACCAGGATGCCACTCCAGCAACAATTCTCTTCGATGATGCACACACTTATCAGTATTCAAGAATCTTGTGCCTGACTTCAATGTCTCCTATAAGAAATTAATTAAAAAACTAGTTTTCCCATTTACAAGCAGCCTCAAGAAAAGGCAGATGACGCTAAACAAACTGAATAGCTCAAAAGGTAGTATTAAACCAGACAATAAGTTCTGAACCTATTTAGTAAATGGTCAGTGCAATCAATAACCTCAAGATTGCATTTCAAAGAATATCTAGTTGCAATAGTTAAGGTAAACCTTTCATCTATTTCACAGGTAGCCTGTCAAACTGAACATGGCTAAGAAAGGCCTGAATTAGACCACACGATTTATCATACCTTAATAGCACAGACCTCTCAAATGACAGAAATGTATGGCCTTAGATGTTCAGTGCTTAGGTTTTTTTAATCACAAAGAAATACTTATGGCTGATAAAGATGGCTACAACGAACTAGCTAAAAGTGTTATTTTCAAAACGCTGCAGCTGGTTTTTGTTAGCTGAAATATGCTTGCAGTTAAAAACATTTCAACACAACAGCAGAACTATTTACCATGAATTTATAATCTGCTAGAAAGCCGTAAACAACGGAAGCCCACATGCATTCTGTAGTAACCAGCCGCATATATTAACAAATCTGTGATCTGCTACCACTACGGGAAATGGCATTTACGAAAAGGCAGTGCAAAAATTTGTGTACGTCTGACCAAAAGGGTGCCAACCCACTCCCAGTCAACGTACAACGCCGGACAGAATAGGCAGCCAGTCCACAGAGTTCAGTGAAGTTCACCTGCTGCGCAGAGCTGTCAAGGGGACCCTGTCTTAAACGAGCTCAAGGACGCCCGCTATTGCCGCAACGTTACAGTTTCTCGCACTGGGATCGCGACCGAGCTCCTTGTTAGGCCCCTGGGCGCAGCTTGGGAACTTCCCTCACGCCATCCGCCCAGCGATCGTCGAAGTGCCGGGTCAAAGTTCGGCAAAGCGTTACAGTTCATTCGCGCCATCATTACGCATCAACTTCGATGGCAAGTGGTGCCTACGAGGCACCAACGGAATTTTTCTCGACATGGTTCAATGCGCGTACGCAGCAGACCAGTCGGACTCGGACATATGACAAACTTTTGGCGAGGCAAGTGTTGTGCGAACACTTCAGCATCCCCATTGCGGATTCGGTTTTTGTGTCTTGCGAGTAATAGTGGTGGACTAGTTCACTGTCACAAAGGCAGTCACCGCGCGCTCCCTACTCAACGTGAAACTCATAGCGCGCACAGCCGCCGGCGCACATTTCGCGACCAACCGGGGACGAACGGGGTGCTTGGTGTGCTTGCGAATACAAACAAAACAGCGGCACTGCTGTTGCCAGATGGATAGTAACTTTCGGCTAGCAACGGCCGCCCATCGACTCTCCCATGGACTAGCTCCCCCACACTGCCCCACACTCTCATACGGCTCATACGGTGTCACTGATGGTGGCCTCTGATTCAGCCACGATTCAGCAGACGTGTCATATGCAGTACTCAATGCACGTTGCCGTGTCCGCGCGGGAGTTTTTGAAAGTTGCCCCCGACATAAATGTTGTGTGCACATTCTGGTAGTTATTCCGAAGTTTCACCAGTTGTTTCATCAGGAACAATTACGGCAAAGGTGCGCCATGCTAAACAGAAAGAAAAAATTTGGAGGACACTTAAGCCCTGTCACACGGCATTCCTCGAAGGCCTTTCCAGCCAAGGCACCTTTTTTCTCCAAAGGAGTGAAAGATTAAAGGAGCAGTGGCCCAGCTACACGGTGCAGCCCAAAGGTAAAGTGTACCTAGAAGGGGGCAGTGGGCTTACTCTCCAGCCAAGCTCCCACTGGCGGGCGCGCCGGAAATGTCAACGATTTTTGCTTCAGGCACGTGCTCCAACACGGTCGACACGGCCCGCTACAGTGAAGTTGACATCAGCGCCGCGCCGCAGCCTTTCGGCATAAAAACGCTAACTAATGAATTCCTTTGCAGATCATGTACGGAGCGTCCGTCAGCCGTTTCCCCCATAAAAGTAGGTTCAGGAATTAAAGCAGCGCGTACATATATGTGAGCGACCGAGCAGCGCCGACCAGCACGAAGCTACAGTGAAGTTGCTGGTGGCGCCACCTTTCGTGCTTGACATGAACGGCATCAGGGAACGACGGGCAGTGAGCCCACTGCCCTCTTCTAGTACACTTTACCCAAGGTGAAACAGTCGTTGAGGCTTAACACCTGCTGCTGTACTCGAGGCGGCTGATGTGAGAGTTTTAAAATTAAAGTGGGAAATTCTGTACATGCGTTGAGCTCAGACAATTTTTTTATTCTAATTGCTTCCTTAAAAGAACTGCAACAGTTACTCTCATCAGCAGCAGCAGGTTTTGTGTATTGCCTTGGCCACCAGGGGCATTCGGTGTTTTATTTATTTATTTTTCAAATACACTATACCCTCAGGGTATAAATGTATGTTACAGAGGGGAGGGGCATATACAGGTTATACAACGTCAGGACAGAAGGTTTAAATAATCAATGAACGAAAAGTAAAGTTAGCACAAGAAGAAACCAAAATAAAAAAGAAAAAAGGAGCAACGAGTCTGCAACTCTCACTATCTTGAAATCTGGGCATAAAATATAAAGTCCCGTACAAAAAGCAAATCCAGACACAACTTTCGTGTTTTTAAAAGGTGTTTTCAAACATTGTTGGCTGCATCTATTTTTTTATTGCTTTTCCTTTTTGACGTTGGATGGCACTGCGATCACAGGTTCTGGACGCCGCGCCTTTGGGCTCCAAAGGTCTCTGGCGGGCGCCTTCGCCTCCAAGGCCCTTAGCGGCAAAGGCGCAACATTTCTGCAGTGTAACTGCACTCCTTACACCTTGGGATTTAAGGACCTGATTCTCAAAGTCCTTTGCGGTGCTCGTGTGACAGGGGTATAGACAGCGTGTTGCAGCGTTGCCAAGGGGTGCACGGATCGCCATCGCCTGTTCGGCGCGACACGTGTCGCGTTGAACAATTTAAGGAAAGGACGCCTGTCTCACATATCTCTATGGGCACCCGAACCGGGCCGTAAGAGAAGGAAAATGATATAAATAATTGGTTTTTCGGGGAAAGGAAATGGCGCAGTATCTGTCTCATATATCGTTGGACACCTGAACCGCGCCGTAAGAGAAGGGATAAAGGAGGGAGTGAAAGAAGAAAGGAAGAATAGGTGCCGTAGTGGAGGGCTCCGGAATAATTTCGACCACCTGGGGATCTTTAACGTGCACTGACATCGCACAGCACACGGGCGCCTTAGCGTTTTTCCTCCATAAAAACGCAGCCGCCGCGGTCGGGTTCGAACCCGGGAACTCCGGATCAGCAGTCGAGCGCCCTAACCACTGAGCCACCGTGGCGGGGCAGAAAATGATATGAAAATTGATTTTCAGGAAAGCAAATGACACCTGTCGCACAGTTCTCGCTGGACACCCGTACTGCACCGTATTTTCCTTACCTTACGGCACCCCGGTTCAGGTGTCCACCGAGATGCGTCATTTTTCGTTCACGGCCAACGCTGCCGACGCCGGCGACACCGGCTTTTCTGCGACACGATCTCCTTAACGCTGTCGCGTTAAAGTAGCATCATACGTAAAGCTATATGAAACGACAAACCAGGTATGGCCACACAAAAAGCAATAACGAGCCCCCATTGAAATGCGCCCACCGCGTTTGCGTTGCGACGGATAACTGAAAATGGTTGTTTCAGGAAAGGAATGGCGCAATAACTCTGTCAGAACTCTGTGGACGCTCGAACTGCGCCGTAATTACAGTATTCTAGAAGTACACTGTAGAACACTGTACCGTAGAAGGGCGGTGAAGGAAGAGAGAAAGAGGTGCTGTCGTGGAGGGCTCCGGAATGATTTCAACCTCGTGGGGATCTTTCACGTCCACTGACATCGCAGAGAACACGGGCAACGATAATTTTTGCTCGGACCCTCCGCGGTGGTTCAGTGGTGTGGTGAGGGCACTCGGCTTCTGATCCGGAGTACCCGGGTTCGAACCCGACCGCGGCGGCCGCGTTTGAATGCAGACGAAACGCAAGGGCGCCGTGTGCTGTGCGATGTCAGTGCACGTTAAGGATCCCCAGGCTGTCGAAATTATTCCGGAGCTCTCCACTACGGCACCTCCTTCCTTTCTTCTTTCAGTTCCTTCTTTATTCCTTCCCTTACGGCGCGGTACAGGTGTCTGTCGACATGTGAGACAGATACTGCGCGATTTATTTTCCCCAACAACCTATTTAAAAAAAAAATTTGACGTTCGGTGCTGCCGACATAAGGATTTTGACACAAGTCAACCAGATCAGCAAGGCTACCACTAAAAGCGGCAGTACGTAGCGTGTGTACCAGTGAAGAAAAAAAATGACTCTCTTTACTTCTATCCCTCATTTAGCAAGGTTCTTCGTTTTATGCGGGTTCAACGTGCCTAAGCGACTCAGGGTGGAGGGATGCCGTAATGTAGGGCTGTGGAAATCTCGACCTCCTGGGGTCCTGCACTGACATTGCACAGTACACGAGCGTCTAGCATTTCGCCTCCATCGAAATGAGACCGCTGCAGCCGGGATCGAACCCGCGTCTTTCGGGTCAGCAGCCAAGCACTATTAGGAAGGGCTGAAAAAAGTAAATAATCGCTTACCCATTTCGTAAACGTGAATAACGCGAGTTTTTTGGCCGATAATCACCGCTTTTAGCGTTTACAAGACATTTCAAGTTAAGTTGCCTTTCACTAAACAGAATAATACGCTTGAATAGCGTGCTTGTGGAATGCACTATATACTTTGACAGCACAGTCTTGAACCCTGTTTACCCCTTTTTATTAACGCTTAAACTCGGAAATTAAGGGTTGTAGAGCTGCTTTCTGGCGCAAAAAATTTAGTGCTTTCATTGCTTTGCGCCCTTATTTACCTGCGTTACAACTATGTGTCCACAGCCGCTGACTGACATTGGCGTTAGCACTACACTCTTCAAGGTTAGCGGAGACGTACTGGCGTAGACGTTTTCCGGCTTACCGGACGCCTGCCGCACACGCGTAGTGGCCCTGCCTTGCACCGGCTCCGACACAGCGCATGCGCAGCCGCTATGCTAAAAGAGTATTATCACAGTCAGACACGCCTTTTTGGTAGTGACCGAAGCTCAGGAGCTTTACCGTCATTGAGCGTTGTGTGCGCCAAACGACTGCTGTCCATAAGTCACAACTTTTCATTAGCGAAAACAGGTTACAAGGAATGAAACAGCGAAAACATCCTGCGACCATGTAGATTGCCCCATGAGAATGCAGTGCTACTCCTGTCAAACTCGGTCCTCTTGATGTCTTGGGATGAAGTTATAGCGCCACCTAGAAGAGACACCGTATAGAACGGAACATAAGGCAAACCACTAAGTTCGTACCAACAAATGCACCAGCTAGCACGTCAGCAAATTTTACTAGTCCCCTGTCTCTTTCTCGCTACCAGTAAACGCTGATCTCTGCAACAATCAGGACGGGGCAACAAAGACGAACAGAGTTCATGAAAACATGCGACAAGCCGCTTCGGCAAGTCAGTCCCTCTGAGCTCTGGTTCCAGCAGCGGTGTTAAGTGTCGGAAGCCAGTCAGCAATGTGCGTGAGCTGCTGGGACACTCTCCAGTGCATGCGGCAGCAGCTGGGAAGCCCAGAGGAAACCAGCCGTGCGGATGGCGCCGTCCCAGAGGGTGCCCTCGAGTCTCCGCAGCGGCCAGTTGATGCCCCTATTGGAGATGGGCCCCGTCAGAGCTCCGCCATTGTGGCTGCTAAACACAATGATAATGTCCTTCAGCATGAAAGCTCCTTCCAGAGCCTCTAGTGGAGTCCCTATGAACTCATCCAGGCCATCCGTCATTCCTGTACAAGTTATTGAGATGGGTAAATTTAAACGGCGAATACACGTTGGAATGAACTCCAGGAACCGTTGACAGCAACTGTGGCGGAAATGGACTGATTTATACAGATTCAGAGTGTAGGGATTTAGGGTGGTTGTCTCGTGCGTAGACAACGACCCTTGGGAATTGCACGGTGGCACCTTCACAGTCGTACAGACCAACAATTTTACACAACTGTCCTCTGTGACTGTCACCTAGTAGTGTGATTTGAGCACTTCGCCTCAGCGCAGTATTCGCAAGCGCTCGCGTTCGCGGCTATCGACGTTTTCAAAGTTCTTTTGAACACTGCTTCTGACGAACGAGTCATCTTCTTTCCCATGGTGACGACGACTAAGCAAGTAACGGCGGGTGGTGGTGGTGAAAACATTTATTACGGATGAATAGGAGGTATGTTTGGATCAACCCGTAAGGGACCGATCGCGCTGATCCCGCGCCACGAGCCACGCACTTGGTGAGCCTGTGACATGATTTTTTCAGCCACCAGCGAACTTCTCCAGACCGGCCCACATTTCGGATCAGAGCAATCCCGTAGGACTGTCTGCACGATGTCCCATATTAGACATCAGAGCAATGACACGTAGCCCAGCGACCGCAGGAAGGAACATTGAGGTGGTAAATTGGTAAATTGGTTTTTGGGGAAAGGAAATCACTATCTGTCACACATATCGGCGGACACCAAAAGCGCGCCGTAAGGGGAGGGATAAAGGAAGGAGAGAAAGAAGAAAGGAAGAAATAGTTGCCGTTGTGGAGGGCTCCGGAATAATTTCGACCATCTGGGGATCTTTTAACGTGCACTGACACCGCACAGCACACGGGCGCCTTAGCGTTTCGCCTCCGTAAAAACTCAGCCGCCGCGGTCGGGTTCGAACCCGGGAACTCCGGATCAGTAGGCGAGCGCCCTAACCATTGAGCCACCGCTGCGGGAAGCAGAAGCAGGAGATAAGGCGGCCAAACGCGTTGCTAAGGCCGAAGAATGGTGGAGAAATCCTGTGGCAGATCAAACAGCGAAATGAGAGATAGGCTCAGAGCGCCCTGCCCACAGCGAAAAAGAGGAGGGGCTGAACGCGGTGGTACGTCAGGCGCTTAGAGTGGCAAAGGAAGGCAACTAAGACAGGCGGATGATGGCGAAGGCTCCTCAAACCTTAAGAGCAGCCAGAAAGTCCCTGCGCAGGTTCGAAAAAGAGAAGCGGGCGAGAACGGGTGGCATGTCCAGCAGGCAGTAAACCTTGCTGATACCAGAATGCTGCTACCACCAACCAGTGTTGGAAGTAACGCGTTACATGTAACGGCGTTACTTTTATACCGAAAGCTACATTGGCCACGAACTCGCAGTCTCGCCGCGCTCTCATGCCCACGGTGGTAGCACCGCACCACCTGACCGACCACGTGACTGGTCACGTGACGAACCACGTGACAACCAGCCAGACAACCAGACTAACCTGGACTTGTAATCAGTATTAACCAAGGCTAACCAAACTATGGCTTAGCTTTCGCTAAGTATATCCTGGCATAGCCGAGCTAAGCCACTGTTTTTTTTGGTAACTTAGTAACTTACTCGTTACCATTTCGGAACTGTAACGGGTGACGTGCTTACGCTAACATTTTTCGCTAACGTAAGACTCTAAGCTATTGGAGACGTGCACTGTAGGCAGTGGGGATTTCGGGGGTGGTATCCGGGTCGGGGTGTCTGTCGCTCGGTTGGCGTGCCCTCGAGTTGACAGGCCCGCGACCTCTTTTCCCTCGAGCCCCGTGCGCCCCGGAACCCGCGTGATTTGGTGTTGGAGGTTGTGAAGGTGGGGAGGGTGTGCAGTGTGCGACGTACAGGGGTGCCGACGAGGACGACTGCAAGATTTAGCCGAACGACTCGCTACAGCTGATAGCCATAAAAAAACACTGGAAGTAACTACGACATGGACTTATAATCCATACAGTACGGCTGATGTCCTACAGAAAATGCACATGCCAGAAGGTGTCAATTCTTTTTATTCGTCAAGGCCACTCCTTAAAGAGACCCTTAAATCATTTCGATGGGCATATTTTAGTGCAACAGTTGTGTATAAGTGGTCTTTGTGGGTATTCGAGTCAAATTTGAACGCACTGCGCGAACCGTAAAATTTAGAAATAATTTTGAAAACTCGCTGCTGGCAGCGGTTCGCAATTAAGTCACTGGAACTCCGACTAGCTCGTAACCTATTAGGGCGACACACCTAATTGCGCGTGTCCCTTACCCCGACGGCGTTAATGGGCAGAAGGGCCAGCCTTCCAGCTCGCCCCGTCTGCGCACTGACATCATCGGGGAAGGGGACGCGATGAGGTGTGTCGCCCTAATCAGTTGCGAGCTATTGCGAGCAGCGATTTTTAAAAATTATTTCTAAATTATGGGTTCCACGCACTTTCAAGTTTGACTCGAATACCCACTAAGACCATCTCTACAGATCTGTTGCACTAGAATGTGGCCATCTGATTCATTTCAGGGTCCCCTTTAAAGTCTTGCTGCATCGACGGGGTGTCTCAAGTGATTTGAGCCCAGGTCCTGAAACAAACGATCCGCACGCTCTGCCAGTGTGTTCGTTGTTGTATCCTCGGAGGGGAGCGGCCAGCTCGGGACTGACTCGAGCGTGGTGAGAGGGCACGGGTTTGCACATTTATTCTACCCATTGAGTAGTGCTGCCAGCTTTGTATTTTTTTACGTGTCGGGTTTTAGAAAACATTTTGATGACTCTTATTTACACAAACCTGGCTCTTACACTTTTACTGACAAGGATAAAAAATGGTTGCTAGGTTCGAAATCAGACCCTACATTCTAACACGAGCCCGGGGTCTCAGATTCGTTGCCAATAAGGGCGGGGGGCCAGACCCTCTTGACGTTAAGCACTAGGCGAGGCCACCGAAGCAGAGATGACACCGTGCGGGCTTCCTTCAGACTGGCAAAAGCCTCTGAAATCGCACCTGTTAACCTCTCTTTTTGCTTGTGTTTTTCGATATAATACGGGCTTTAGCTTGAAACACGCACAGGGATTTCACCCTCGAGCAAAACTGCGCCAAACCAGAATAGCTGCGTCATCCTGATCGGAAGTCATAAATACTGCGCCGAACTGCTTCAAATTTATTGCTATAGAATTGGACAGCTTCGTACGCCATTTCAAACTTGACGGGCCCGTTAACTCAGTTACAAACATAACCGTCCGGCCACATTCGTTTGTTATGGCCCAAAGTTTGCACTAGGTCGACTAATCATAAAAAAGCAGCAAAGCAACGCGGACCCTTTGCATACCATAAGCGCGAGTCATCATATCGACCCGACGAAGTTCTGGCACCCGTTATTGCTTCGCTGCCCGATTTTGCTTTGGCTAGAAAAGAACACGAGCAGCACACGCATCGAAAGATCAACAAGCCAGTCCATTTCCTGGGACGTACTTGTCTTGTGGGCCTGTCGTTCAGTGACAGTATGCCGTCGGGCCTGTCGATTAGGCGATCGACAGTTGCTGTCGACTGTAAGGCATGTGTTGGCTGGTTATAGAAATAGAGCGCTAAGCTGTATTGATTTCTGTGTATACGGAACGTCGCATTGTTCACGATGCAGTCTTTGCTGAGCGGTGACGGGCGACGCCTTGTGCGAAGAGTACTTCAAGTCCAAAATTTTCCGTAATACATGTGCTGCAGCGCGGGTGCACGGCAGCAGACCACGTGCTATCAGTCAAATATGAAGGAACGTTGCAGTCGCGTTGTGAAGCCACTGCTCCTGGCATACTAAACGACGCCTTGCGAACAGCATCCCTGCCCGGCGCCTCAGGTCGTAGATTCTCAATATCCTTTCAAAACAGCCACTTAGTCGGGCCAAATGGGCCCCGGAAATTGTATGGGTTTTCACTTGGTTAAACTATAGCGCGAAAGCACTGGCTTTTTTGCAGTCGCCGGGTAACGTTTTGGAAATGGCTCGGGCCAAGTCTGGAGGTCACCATAGTGTTGGGCATGGTCAGTTACGGTCGGACGTCGATTTGGGTCCAAAGCGGCCGAGGTCAAATTTCAGGGTGGACCAAATTTCCGAGGTGGCCCGGGCCAAATTTGGAGGTCACCATAGTGTTGGGCGTGGTTAATTATGGCTGCAGGACATCGATTTTGGTCGAAATCGGCCGAGGTCAATCTTCGGGGGCGGGTGGGCCAAATTTTGGGGGGTGGCCCCGGCCAAATGTAAGGGTCGCTATTGTCATGGTTGCGGTTAATTATGACCGGACATCGATTTTGTGCTAATCGGCCAAGGTCAAATTTCGGGGATGGAAGAACTGAAAATTTGTTTTTGAGGAAAGGAAATGGCGCAGTAACAGTCTCACATATCACGGTGGACACCCGAACCAGGCCGTAAGGGATGGGATAAACAAGGGAGTGCCAGAAGAAAGTAAGGAAGAGGTGCCGTAGTGGAGGGCTGCAGAATAGCTCCGACCACCTGAGGTTATTTAACGTGCACTGTCATCGCACAGCACTCGGGCGCCTTTGCGTTTCGCCTCAATTGAAACGCGGCCGCCGCGGTCGGGTTCGAACCCGGTAATCCGGCTCAGTGGCCGAGCGCTCTAACCACCGAGCCACCGCGGCGATTCGGGGGTGGGTGGGACAAATTTTGTGGTGGCCCAGAACAAATTTCGGGGTCATCATTGTGTTGGGCGCGGTCAAATTCCGGGGCGGCCAGAACAAATTTGGAGGTATCTGTGTTTCATGCTTTTTATTAACTTAACATGACGTCACTGTTGCTAGGTGTCGGCGCAAGAAAGGTCGGACGGACAAGACTCTTACTCGGTGTTGGTGAGTGTGCGAGCGCTTTCGCACTAATAAGAAAGTAACCGAGGTGCTGCCACCGATGTTCTCGGCTGGCTCCCCTTCTCTTCTTTGAGCGCTGGCCAATGGTTAAAACGAAAGAACGTTTCGGACCCGCTGAGAGGGCCTTGTTCGCAATGTAGGAATGAAAGTGAAGGTTGATGGCGAAAAAAATTGGCAGTGGGATAGCTCAGCTATATCAGGATATACGCAGCTAGAGCTGTAGTTCTCCGCTGGTAACGCATGTTGTCGAGTTTGTTGTTTTGACTAAAATGTTAGCATTGAAGAAGTATGTGGTGAGACACATTGTTTATTCAGTTGTTCTGACAGAGATAAACACTGCCCGATGATCGGTAAAGTAACACACACTTGTCTCAATGCTGCCTACACAGTATTTCGACTGGTTGCTTTCTCTCAGATACACAAGGTCAATCCTTCCGGTCCACGATCCGGAGTACTCAGGTTCAAACACGACCGCGGCGGCTGTGTTTCGATGGAGGCGAAACCGTAAGACGCCCGCCCGTGCGCTGTGCGAAATCAGTGCAAGTTCCCCAGGTGGTCGAAAATATTATTCCGGAGCCCTCCCCCACGGCAACTCTTCCTTTCTTCTCTCAGTTCCTCCTTTATCCTTTCCCTTACGGCGCGGTTCAGGTGTGCACCTATACAGCGAGAAAGATACTGCGCCACTTCCTTCCCCCAAAACCAAATTTTCATAAAACGCCTGGCCCCGCCGCGGTGGCTCAGTGGTTAGGGTGCTCGACTACTGATCCGGAGTTCCCGGGTTCGAACCCGACCGCGGCGGCTGCGTTTTTATGGAGGAAAAACGCTAAGGCGCCCGTGTGCTGTGCGATGTCAGTGCACGTTAAAGATCCCCAGGTGGTCGAAATTATTCCGGAGCCCTCCACTACGGCACCTCTCTCTTCCTTTCTTCTTTCACTCCCTCCTTTACCCTTCCCTTACGGCGCGGTTCAGGTGTCCAACGATATATGAGACAGATACTGCGCCATTTCCTATCCCCCAAAACCAATTATTATTATTATTATAAAACACCTGATCGAAATTATTCCGGGGCCCTCCACTACGGCACCTGTTCTTCCTTTCTTCTTTCACTCCCTCCTTTATCCCTTCCCTTACGGCGCGGTTCAGGTGTCCAAAGAGATATGAGACAGATACTGCGCCATTTCCTTTCCCCAAAAAACCAACCTCAACCTCAAAACGCCTGAACCGCGCCGTAAGGGAAGGGATAAAGGAGGGAGTAAAAGAAGAAAGGAAGAGATAGGTGCCGTAGCGGAGCCCTCCACTACAGGCACCTATCTCTTCCTATCTTCTTTCACTCCCTCCTTTATCCCTTCCCTTAAGGCGCGGTTCAGGTGTCCAACGATATATGAGACAGATACTGCGCCATTTCCTTTCCCCTGCAAAAAAACAATTATAAAACGCCGGTGCACTTTGATGTGTTCATCGGAATGGTAGGTGTGATCCATGCGGCGCCTGCCGCGGAGGCCGACACAGCGTGCCCGCGGCCGTAAGATTAAATTGGATTCTGGGGAAAGGAAATGGCGCAGTATCTGTCTCACATACCGACAGACACCAAAACCGCGCCATAAGGGAAGGAATAAAAGAGGGACTCCGAAAGAAAGAGCGGCGACGAAGCGCGCGGCGCACCCACTCCTCCACCCCGGTTGCCCTGGTAACGGCGCATGCGCACAACTGCACTCTCGCTTGTACCACAGATTGCTTGACTGGCAGCCTAGTGTAGGTCCCGCAACGAAAACAGCACAAACTAGACGGACGCACAAGAGAAGGAAGGCACCACACGCGATAAAGGTTGTCTGAAAAGGCGAAGGAATATATACAGAGAAACCACCGGGATCTGCGCGCATCACGACCGCGTGAAGAGCCGCATGAAACGCATACACGGTTGCACACAAAAAGCATAGTGGCTAGTAGCAGATGGTAGCGGGTTTTCAAAGTAACGGAGTTCATTATCTGACGGCCTCCGAAGGCTGACTGAGGCACTAGCTTTTCCTGCTAAAAAATATTTCCATTACCTCACAAGTCACCTGGTCCTTATGAGGGAACAGAATAGTGGTGCTGGGTAAGTGAAGCGAGCATCCACATTTCCGCCAGCGCACTGAAGACGGTCAAGAGAGTCAGCTGTTGGGCGGTGCTGGCTACGCAGTGCATCTAGTGCATCCTCGAGAAATTTTGGCCAGTCGTAGCGAATACAAGACGGCTTGTTAATCTTGCCGAGATGCCTGCCAGCCGTCGGGTAGGTGTGTTGGTGTTCAGTCATAAAAGGCTTTTTGTAGAGGAGGGGATTCTGTTTTTGAGATGTCTACAATGTCTTTCAAGATGTCTTGTAGCTTTAAAAAAATTGGCGCTTTAGCTGAGCTGAGCTACATGATATGTCAAGATGTTTTGAAATGTTCTTGAAGCAGACTGCAAGATAATTTGTCAAGACGTCTTAAAAATATTACTGTTTTTGGGCTGGCTGAGACGTATATAAGGCGGTTTACCTTACCGAGACAGCTTGATAATAGCCGCCCAGTAGACTGTTAGGTGCTCAGGAGGCCCTCGGAACCGTGACGCAACCCAAACCAGGATCTTCATACAATAAGAGCGTTTATCTGTAATTAAAACAATCAATCAGCGGTTATATTTCATTTTGCCCGCGCCTCACCTGATTTCAACCTGGCTCACGATGTCACACCTGCCGTACAATGGCTTAAACCGAAGCAGAAACGTGGGAGCAGATATTCAGGTATAAATTATTTACCGAACGAGAGCTAATTGCTCGTGACGATCCATGTTTACTAACGTCTTGCGCATATCATTAAAAAATGCACAGAACAATCGTGTCCGTGCACTTCTTTCAATTGGGTGCTAGAAGACGAAGAAGACCAAGGTAAGGTGAAGAGAAAGAAAGCGAGTAGAACACGAGAAAGCGTTCGTTCGGCTAATCCCCTCCTCGCGTGGGCACGTGCCATATTTACTGAGGCAAAGAAGAAGAAAGGGTTCGTTCAGAAGTGAGCTTTAGGATGCCGAAAATGGAGAACACAGGAGTGGACTCCACAATATGGATTCAATCTGTCTGCGAAGGTCGCCAGCTTCCTGGAGAATACACCTTTTGTCTGCAGGGTGAGCTGCACCCGCCCACCTGCATCGACAGCGGCCGCGGCAACCCGGGCCTCAGCTTCGACCGCGGCACTCCCGCAACCTGCAGCTGGGGACCGCCGCAGACGCTCTTTGAGGTATCCAGGGGATCACCTCCAAGAATGAGCTCTGAACGCGGCCAGCCGCTTGTCCGTGACGGACGCACTCGGACGGCATCTGGCCGGTCTTTGCGGCCGGGACGCAGTTCGCCAACGCCATCACCGGGTGTTCGTGGATGCTGGCTCATGCCGCCTACGCCACCAGGGTTTCCGGATGAACGAGTCTCCTGCGAGGACCTCAGGCATCGACTTTCCAGCCGTCGAGGCAGGTCGCTTGACTTTCATCGGGCGCAAGGTAACACAGGCGGAAGCCCACAAGAAAATCGCAGTGGGTCAGAGATTTCTCAGAGATCTTTTTGCCGGAGGTCAAGAGAGCTCAACCGCGTTACTTCGCTGTCACAAAAGACTCGGGGAGCGAGGCCAGCGGAAAGTGTTGGGCAGGCCGATGATTTAGGACGCAAGCGAGCGCGCACCTCTGCAGGTTGCGATTCGACTGAAGGCGGAAGATACAGAAGCCTTCAGAGGACTATGACGAACGACGAGGCATGGTCTGTGGCCATTTCACAGGCCGTAGTTCTCTGGCGAAAACAAGCATCTTGTAAAAACATTAGTGATCAAGAGCATAACAAGACGGCCAGTGCGAAGCACGCATCAGGTCAAGGCGTCGCGCTAGAAATGAAGGAAAATCAGGAGCTGCCCTAGATAGAAGCAGACTCCTAGCTATAGGACAGATAGCACCAAGCCCGTTGCAACTAAAACGAAGAGCAGTGTTCTACGCAAGATTAAACCGCAAGTATTCATCCTTACAATGAAATCCCTGAGGATCCACCGCTATTTGCATGTAGAAGGTCACATGTGGAGAAATTTAGAGAGAAGTCATCTCAGAGAGACTGTCAGGAACGCAAGTACAGTCACAAAGGAGCCTAAATTAAATTTTAAAGGAAAGAGGTGTGAAGGAGACGGCGTGGATTAACTGAAAAATAAAGAAGATGAAGAATAAGCATTCGGTGTGGTGTAGAGAGATGATTGTTGGAGAAGCATTCGGTGAGGTGGAGAGAGAGTGGTGGAGAAGAGAAGAAGGAGAAGACGACGACAAGGCTTACGTGCAGTATCGCCGAGCCAATAAAAGGGCGAGGAAGAGCCACGCACAGGGGCGAAGAACAGAAGAGTGGAGGCTCCGGCGGGTCACGGACACATCGGCTTGAAGAGAGTGACGCCGGTTACTGCTCCGGTGAGCTTGCGTTCTACGGCTTCGCATCGTGGACTTCCTGCAGTGCCTGAGCCCGTTCCGGGGAGTCAACGGAGGACGCTACCACCTGCTACTGCCAGGGGTGTCTCCAGCGCTGTTGCCACCCATCGGGGTGGTGCCCCCAACGCCAACACCGGCATCACCTCCACGGGCGCTTGGACCGGGAGCTTATACGACGCAGCCAGCGACGCCGCCAGAGACGCCAGCCCAAGTACGTCGAACGCCGCCTCGACGCCGGCTACTGGATCCATACAACGCCGCAGCCGCACTGAACCAACCGTGAGCACGAAGCCGACCGCTAATAGTAGAACGCTAGTAGTTGACGCTGGTAGCAGTGTGCCCGGGTCGTGTGTATTTAGAGTCTTTGTGTTTTGTGTTAGTTTTGTTAGTTTTGTGTTCTAGTGTGTTTATCACGCAGGGTGTATTAAATGTGCTTTTGTGTGGGTACACCTGTCGCCTAGGCCATTCTTGCCGTCCTAGTGTTCTCCGGGGAGATCCGTGAAAAGTACACTGGCTGCAAGAAACTATTAATGTATGCTCATTACTGCCACGTGCCGAAGTTACCAAGTAACCGTGGGTAATATGGAACCGAAGTTCACTGATCGTGCCCCGCCGCGGTGGTTCAGTGGTTAGGGCGCTCGACTACTGATCCGGAATTCCCGGGTTCGAACCCGACCGCGGCGGCTGCGTTTTTATGGAAGAAAAACGCTAAGGCGCCCGTGTGCTGTGCGATGTCAGTGCACGTTAAAGATCCCCAGGTGGTCGAAAATATTCCGGAGCCCTCCACTACGGCACCACTCTCTTCCTTTCTTCTTTCACTCCCTCTTTTACCCTCCCGTTACGGCGCGGTTCAGGCGTCCAATCATAAATGAGACAGATACTGCGCCATTTCCTTTCCCCAAAAAACCAATTATAAGTTCACTGATCGTGTGAAATGTGCCCGCACTGCTACGTGCACTGAAGAAAGCCAACAGGGAAATAACCTCGCCGAACAATATAGCCCTTTCATCTCTGTGGGCGCTGACAACTGTCGGGCTCAGTGTTCTGCTCCATATTCAAATTGAGATCCCCAAGTGGTCGAAATTATTCCGGAGCCCTCTAATACGGCACCTCTCTCTTCCTTTTTTCTTTGACTCCCTCCTTTACCCTTCCCTTACGGCGTGGTTCAGGTGTCCAACGATATATGAGGCAGATACTGCGCCATTTCTTTTCCCCCAAAACCAATTAAAAAAAAGAAGGAAACGGTTGGAGGAAAAACGCTAAGGCGCCCGTGTGCTGTGCGATGTCAGGGCACGTTAAAGATCCCCAGGTGGTCGAAATAATTCCGGAGCCCTCCACTACGGCACCTCTCTCTTCCTTTCTTCTTTCACTCCCCCTTTATCTCTTCCCTTACGGCGCGGTTCAGGTGTCCAACGATATATGAGACAGATAGTGCCCCATTTCCTTTCCCCAAAAAACCAATTATTATCATTCTTATTATTCAAAGAAACGGAGTCCATCAAGTCGACACGATCCGAGAGTGATGACGAAGACCCTGTATTGTACAAAACCTTTCATGCCCGGAACATTTCGCGACAACGGTTCCGTGCCAAGGGGCTGGCTGGTACTTCATCAAGTTCATACGCAGCACGAAGCATCGCAGAGGGCAAAATTTCACTACCCGCAAGCACCCGTCCCACTGCCGTCACCAGGGCGCCAAAGATGTGATGGAAGGATTACTGTGTCACGTTACTAGTTACTGTTTTATTCGAATTGTCCCCTCCTCCGCCGCTTTTTCAGAAAAAAAAAGCGCAGAGCACTAATAATGATGTTGCAAATAAACAAAATGTGCAGTTTTATCTCGTGCTGTTCTTTCATGGTGCCATTGCGACCCAGGTCGGTCGTTGTGTTGCGAGAGTTCGGGCTCTCCTTCCTCGCACTGCGGAGAAAAGGAGTGAGGGGGAAAGAAGTGAGTTCCGCCCACCAATGGTCTACAATGCGTCCGGTTCGCGTGCGGTTCATCATGCGTGTGGTGTGTGTAGTGCTCCACCAGCCGGAAGGCTGCAATCGGGAAGGTGCTGGTAGTGCCCTACTCCACCTCTCCGACGGGGCTGCCTGTGCGGACGGGCAGATGATCCGGGGCTACAACTCCACCTCTGTGACGTTTGTAACTGGGAGGCAGAGGCGCTGTCAGCACTGTGGCGATAATTGGAAACTATTGTTGTCCCCCCTACTCTACGAAGAGTGTGGCCTGGGGCTAGATTACGTAACTGTCAATTAGGAAAATTGTCAAAAACTTGTGACAAAGGTGTCAATAAGCCTCGCTCCTATTGCTCGGTTGTGGCCGGCAGCCATATTGCTTTTTTGCGTCATGGGTGGCTGCTGATGACGTCACGGATACGAAAGAAGTGATGACGTTGCACACCTAATTATGCAGGCGGTTATTGACAATTTTTTGTCACAGTTTTGAGGGCGTCAATTTGAACGTTGAGTTTGTGACAGAAAATGGCGGCGGTGTACGCAGCGATACGACTGAGGCGGATGCGCTGGCGTGATCAGCGGCGAAGGAGGGTGCACGAAGACGCGTTTGACTTGCCGGGCGAGCTGTTTCGACGCCTTTTTCGACTGGAGAAGCAGACTGTGGAGTGTTTGTGCGACGAACTCGCCGATGGACTGGGAGGTTTGCGTGAGAGTGCGCTGTCGGTGCGGCGGCAGGTGCTGTGTGCACTGCGGTTCTTTGCCACGAGCGGCTTTCAGGCTGCCGTTGGTAGCGAGGCGCACGTCGGCATCGCACAACCGACGGTGAGCAAATGCGTGCGGCGGGTGGCGCAGGCAATTTGTAAAGTTGGCGCGCAGAAGGGGTGGGTTAAGTTCCCCGTAAGCCCTGAGGAGATGGCGGCGGCAAAGGAGAGCCACCTTCGCAACGGCAGTATCCCCGGCGTCGTCGGGTGTGTGGATGGCACACTCGTCGCCATCAAGGCGCCGCGGGGCAATGCTACCCACAGGGCAGCCTTTTGGAGCCGGAAGGGATACTACGCCCTAAACACACAGATCGTGAGTATAAACTTCTGCCTTTACTTGCTGACATATGTTCGGTTATGAGTTCGGCCCTCGAGAGTGGAAGTTCACGAGGGAATTTTTGCTGTCTGTTTTCTGCAGATCTGCGACGCCAACATGCGTATTCTGGCCGTGGACCCCCGCAGGCCGGGACGTTGCCATGGCGCTTTTGTATGGCGGTTTTCAGCGGTCCGACGAGAGATGGAGGCAGGCCTGCTGGCCGAAGGAGAGTTTCTGCTCGGTAAGCATTAAGAAAGCCCTGTCAAGCATCGTGCCACCTCAGTTTTGCATATAGCGATGTGCAGTGACCCGCATGTACTCAAGCTAAAAGAATGAGGCGCGCTAGTTGGTCATGCGTCGCAGCACGATATACACGCCTTGTGCGAGTTCTCCGTATGTTACTTGTTATCACAGCCGAACACAAGGCATATAAAGCATTGTTCAAATGGACTGTATTATCAGCCCCAATTGAAATCAAGGCAGAATCAGCTGTGCTGTGTGAGAAACTTAACACATCGTGATAAGTTACAACGCTTGTCTTGCAGCAGCGGTTACTTAAGCATCTGAACTATACATTGCATGCATGTGCATAAATAGTGTAATGTCGGCCTGGATGGAGGACCAAGAAGCGAGTCGAGACTGAAGAGTTTCATGAATGACGTTTTATTAATGGCAGGGTGGGTTTTTATAGAAAACAATCACGTGACAAATTAAGGCAATATTAAAGTCAGGTACTGAAAGTTTAACACCAAATGCAAAACCGAAACTCAGTACACACCAAATTCCAGTTAGAGAAACCAGCGCAACAGGACGTGTACACAAGACGGGGAAATCACAAGGATGATGCTGCAGTGTGGAGCGTCGTCCTTGTGATGTTCTTGTTTTGTGTACACGCCCTGTTCCGTTGGTTTTTACAACTGATACCAAGCGGCAACTTGCCCAAGAAGGTACGCTTCTACAACACATACCATGCGTTAAAAAACGACCCACTGAGCTACGTGATGTGGATCTTGCGTTGTATAATAGAGCGTGCTGCAAAGATGTTGACATCAACGACAAAGGGCATGTTTGTTGACTATGCAGGGGATAGTGGCTACACGCTGGAGCCCTGGCTATTAACACCGGTGCCGGGCCATCCAAGTGCTGTGTCTCCAGAGGGGCTGTACAACGCGGCACACGCCTCTATGCGATCAGTAGTTGAGCGCGCCATTGGCGTGCTCAAGAGCCGCTTCCGGTGCCTGCAAAGGTACCGGACGCTCCACTACGAACCGGAGCGAGCGGCTTGCATCGTTACAGCATGTGCCGCGCTGCACAACCTCTGTTTGGATGACCCCATTCCAGCAGATGAGGAAGATGCAGCTGATCTGGATGACAACGGGCCGCCTCTGCCAGACGGCTACTTGCGAGGCACGGGAACTCGCCTGACGTACCTGCGGGGTGCAGCCACGAGGAACAGAGCTATCGATCTGTTCCGACGAACACGTCGCCAGAGGCTGGACTACCTCCGCATGGTACGTCGGCGGTTTCGGCGTCAGTCTCATCTCACCGCAGTAGCCAACACCACCTTCCACTTGTTGCCTTCGTGTGCCTGGAAGCCTCCCGTGCCAAGGAAACAAGTTCTCACAGCAACTGCCGCTTCACGGATAGGGCACTTGCCAGTATACCTCCCAGTTCTCCAGCAGTATGTCACACACTTGCTGCACAGTCTCCTTCTCGAGTCGAATGAAGTGTCAAAACAGCTCGTCCGACAAGTGAAAAGTGTCATCGTGTACCCTCCTTCGTCGTTGCTAGCGCCAACCCACCTGCCTCGTCGCTACAGTCACCTTGCGGGCCCTGGAAGTGTTGCATGTAAGCGGCACGTGTGTGTGTGTCGGCACAACAAGGCAAACCCACCCGCCTCTCCACTGCCATCACAATGCAGCTTGGAACAGTTGCTTGCGATCACCACCAAAGTGTGTGTGCATGTGTGAGTCACTGCATAAATTGAAGTGTTTTGAGTGAACAAGATAATAAATGCTCGTGGTGTTATTTGAAAATGAAAGGGCACGTGAACACTTTTTTTTCTATCACATGTATGCTTCGTGCTCTTAAAACCAGTACGGCGCAGCATTGCGCCCATTTGGAACATGCAGCAGCGCCCGTACTGCATGCAATAAAATGGTCGCTGAATTACCGCACTCATCCTTACCACGTTACACACCCGTTGAGCCACACAGAGACAGGAAAGAAAGAACTGTTGGTTACTGCCTGAAAGTTTACACGGTGGTAAGTATCATAGCCCTGGAACTTCCTGCATAAGCAGAAAAGCCACATGCGGACATCGCAGTGCTAAAACATGGTGCACAACTGCAGCAACGTGCAACTGTTGTATGAGACAGTCGTCCTCATATATTTAGCAGTAGCAAAACATGTGCAGTGCACCAAGCATTTACATATCACAGACGATGCAGCATGTACGTGTGTGACTAGTTCAGTTCCATATTTTTTGCATTGCCACAACCCAGCCATAACAGGCGCCTTTACATGTAGGGGAAATGCAGACTGCACCAGTGTACTGAGTGATGTCAGTGCACATCAGTCTTAATCCGGATCCCTGCAATACACCATCCCTGATAGGCAACGAGTTCCTGCGAGATGTTAGAACCTACAAAACAAACAAGAAATTGTTATACCTGTAAATCGCAGTGTAAACATCACAGTTCTAGGGGTACACATCAAATGTTCGCCTATCACGAATAGAGAAAACATGAGGCCAACAGCGTTGCATATACAACACCTTGTACACTTTCGATGAGGCACGGGAAAGAGAGGAAAGCACACGAATACACAACGAAACTTCTGCACCCGGCAGAATGAAACTATAACAATAGGATTACAAAGCAGCTTCTGCAACTTGCAGAAGCTGCTAGGAGAAAGTAAAAAACAGAATATATGTGTGCAGCGTCTGCGCCTGGCAGAAGGTGAAAAAATAAACTATAAACAGACCTTTTGTGCTTTGGAGCCGTACAAAGAAAAAAAAGGCGAAAAAACACATTTAGGATGGCTCCTCCTGCGGCTGAACATTGCCGCGGAAAAGCACGGTGAGCAGCCCGACACAGTCCGCCAGCATCTGGTGTCGGGCCGAGTCCTGTCCCCGTGACTCCGCGACAACAGCCGCCATCTGCTGCGTTGCTGCTGCTGCGGTCTGCAGCACGGCTCCCGCCTGTTGGAGCGCAGCTGCTGCATCAGTCATGGCGACGGTTTGGGCTGCCGCTGGTGCAACTGCTGCTGCCTGGCTCTGCAAAGAAAATGACCTTCAACTGCAAACTTCTACCGCGAATACTTGGAAAGGGCTGCTGGTTTCACGTCCATGATAGACACTACACATTGTGATATGCAGGACCAATTCCCACAAGACATGGTTGTGTACACGTCAAAGTGACATGTTCAACACAAAATGTTCATACATTATGCCATAGTTATGCGCATATTTAGGTATGTTTTGACTGCATATACCTGATAGTTGCTGTCAATGAGGCGATTAAGGATGCCGAGCAGCTGCTGCTGGAACTCAGCATCCTGCCGGTTGCGGGCCTCCAAAAGGTCAGCGGTGCGCCGAGTTTGCTCCACAGCTGCGTCTTCAGCGCGCCTGCGCCTCTTTGGCGGGCGCCCGCTTTGCCGGCTTGGGCCTGGCTTTGGCTGCTGGGGCGCTGTCAGGGGGGAACCTGAGATCATTTAAGGCAGTGCGCTGTGCAGTAAGTAAACTGATGTGTACAATCTTTGACAGCAGTATGGACGCGAATACAGGTAAAGACCCCCGTGCAAAAGCAGACACTGTTAGTGCTGTAACAAACGCAACATTGTAGAAACATATACGATGCGTGCATGCAGCAACCAAGAGGTGGCATCACAATCGCCACTGCACGAGGACAAAACTTACATGAGCTGCAAATGTGTGATGTGCACAAGTTTTGTGGCCACTGCCAATTGATTGTGGTTGCAGATCGTGCCCTGAAAATCATGCAATTTTCAAGCAGCTTCCAACGCGGGTACTGCGGAGGGTACATATTAGCAGGTCGACTCACCGACTACGCTGCTCAGTTCCTCACCGAGGAGCTCACCCAGCAGCACACGGTCGACGCTGCTGCTGTCGCCCGTATGAAAGCGTAGCAACACAACTTCTCAGTGGACAGTTTCTGAAAATCGTGCTGTGCATCACAGTGAAATGCATGGCTACTTTATCCGAGGTGAAACGAGGACAAGCACATTCCTGAGGACAGATCAGAACCATTGCAAACAAATCGTGCGCTTGCGACCTCCATTTTGTGCGTTCCCACTACAGCAAACAGAAACATGACCTAAACATTATGCAGAACTCACAAGCCGTACAGACAATTGGTGAAATGGTTTACGTACCTGACATTGCTGCCAACTGCACCGATGATAGTGCAGCTGTCGCTAGTGGGGCTGGTGGTGGTGGTGGCAGTGGCGGTGATGGTGCTGCTGCTGGGGGTGGTGGTGGTGGCACTGGAGGTGGTGCTGCAGCTGCTCCTGCAGGAGGCTAGGGCTGCAAGAAGGTAAATCACCGCACGCTTATACATGAATGTCCCCAAGTTCACCTTGTAGGCTCATTGTTTACAGCACATGAGCCTGTGAAACAGTCGAGAATTCCTCATTATAAGTAAGTAGGAAACGGTGAAATTGTTTATAGCCTAACTACGATTTTCATTGCTAACGCACCTGTGGCCTGACAATGGGGAAAAACTCCTCCCCCACGGCCTCGGCGCTGGCCAACCCCAGAAGGTGCATCACACGGCCTCCGGAACCCGGCAGCTGACCACCTCCGGTGCCCCTGCGATGGAATGCGGACACGCACGTTAATGCGGCATTCCATGGACTAACAGTGTTGAGAGGCTCACCCTTGGCCGGCCCGCAGATGGGCCAGTTCCGCATTTGCGGCAGCAGATTTGACGCCAAGACTGCCGCCAAAGCTCCGCTGTCTTGACGGCCGGGCCCGCGCGGTTCAGCGCTTCGGTAATCTCATCCCAGAGCGCACGCCTCCGGGCCGCCGTCAACGACTGCGATAGCTCCGTCGAGGCCCGTGCCAAGAAGGGACCAGCGGCACCTGATCGCACGGCGCATCCGGGTGACTTTGGCGAATGGGGCCTTATTTCTGGACCACGAGGGTGACGTTTGCGAAACCATCTATAAATAGAATAAATATTGCCACGACTGGGATTCGAAGCCGCGCGAAGAGATCAGCTTCGCTGGTCATTGCACCTGAGCACTATACTATCGGCGGTTTTTAATTTCGTTTATTGCCTCTCTTCGGCAAGGGCCACAGTATACAAAACCAAAAGCTTGCAGGTCAGAAAACCCAACAGTTACAACAGTATGTGAATTATGCTCTCGCCGCAGCCGATCAGGCCTCGCGTCAAACTGCAGCACTCCACAAGTACCCGTTGATAACCTCGGCACCCCTCTTCACGAAAGCGCGGTGCCACTGCGAGGGAGGTGTAGAATTTACGTTGGCGTTGGGTGCACGTTTCAGCGCATAGCAGAAATCTATCAGTGCCATGAGACGGAGGCTAATATAGTATTCAATTAAGACGTAGCCAATGGACGCAAACGAGCCTCTTCAACAGAATCAGCTTTCAGTGGAGAATTGATGTAGCAATAACAGAGCAGAAAGTATTCGCTGCGGGGAGCAAGATTTGACAGTTTCTGAGCGCCTCGCCAAGCGTCGATGAACAGCGTCTTCCGATGTTCCTCAGCATGCAATTGGAGCAACTAACAGACATCGCTAATCATAAATCGTAATGTGCGCTGCCATAGTGCCAACGTGTCAATGTGCTTTGCCACCAATATTACTCGTCGTGACACAGTATTAGAAGCAATTTCTTAGGCTTGAATGATAGATCCGTGCCTCTTCTAGCCGCCTAATGCTTCATTAACGTGGAGAGTTCGTTACATGTAACGATGCTAACGTTGTTAACAGTAACGATAACATTTGAAAAGTCGTTGAGTTTAGAATGCTTTTGTTCTTCGAAACGAATTACATGTCTCACCGAAATTGGAACAATCAACACTTGTGAACTGCTGACGGCTGACAGATGTGCTGCATTAGAAGCGTGACACCCAGTTCTGGTTAGCTCTAACTCTCCTCGTAAATATTGAGTAACATATAGCAATAAAATATTATTAATGTTTTTCACCACAGAACTCTCTTTCGCTTTCGAATTCTGATTTAAGGGGAAGTACGAATTTCAGCCTTGAAGCGATAGTCACATTACATATATCTACGGGATGAGCAAAATGTCTTTCCACAATATGAGACATCCATCTAATATTTGATGCAGCCGTCAGCTGAAATGAGTGGCTCTTTTACGACCGTGTTCTTGAACCAATACTACCACGTGTTCTAAGCATTATGTATTCCACTAACTCTCCGATGTACCATATGAGTGCTATCAGGGCTGTATTAGCTCTTCAGCTTAACGTAGGAAGAACTACATCAAAAAAAAATCTGCTCCGCAGATGTCGACTTGAATTATGCGTGTTTACACTATAATTGCCGCGAATAAATATCTATTTCATTGCGCTTGTAATCATCGCCGGCACCGGCATCACTATCATCCCCATTATAACTCGTCCATCCTGCCTTATTAACGCCTCTAAGTATTTACTTGCTTGCAAAAGTCTCTCACTGCTGTAGAACACGAGGCGCAGTTATGCCGACTTCACTAAAGCTCGTAATTGAGTTCGCAAAGCGGCGCTGACAAGCCACGTCGTCCCCAGAACTGCATGCCGGAGTGAGGTGGCCTGGCGTCTCCGCAAGTTCACTGCATTGCGCGCCCATGCTGCAGCCCCAGTCTTACCAATTCTGTAACGAAAGACAACGGCAGTTCGTATTGGTGCTAGCGGCGGCTTCTCCTCTTGGCGCCAACCGTGATTTACGTATCTTGGGTTTCTTGGTGCACTTGGACACATGCGTTCATTATTGCAGCAATGGTTCGTTCGCCAACCTGGCGGCAGTGCGGGCGAAACCCTATATTCGCTGCACGGTTGGTACAGCTTGATCATTCACTGTAGCGCTTGGGGACGGTGCATTTTTTGTGGTCGTGGGAGCTTCCATTGTACTGCATAGATTTAGAAAAACCGGAGCAAAACAAAAAGCGACGTTCTCACAGCACCTGTCGCTATCATACCCCCCCCCCTTTTTTTTTCTTATCCTGAGGGAGTGAGCGTTGCTCTCCAGGCTTGTAGACAGGGAGCCCTCCACCATGTTTTGCTTTTCTTGCGCTTGGGGCGCAATAACACCCAAGCATTCTTGTCGGAAATCCTTGACAAGTTGGGCGCTGTTAGCGGATGACGCCCTTAGGTGGAACATCGCTGTGTGCCGTCGTATTCAATATTCTCAACACGCGATGTTAGCGTAGCTTACCATGGCAGCTGCCTTTTTAGGAGATGAAAAGCAAGATTTACAGTACCTGTTCAGCATGCACTGCATACAACTGGGTGCTTATTTGAGCGATGACACTTCACGCGAATTTCTGCCCGATAAGTAACGTCGACGGAGCTGCCATAAAAGGTCTTGACTAGCGATTACCACTTTCGCCTGCTGGTTAGAAGCAGGAAGGTACGCGCTAACAAACTGTCCCCTTCAAAGTCAGGGGATGCAGTAGGGCATCGGCAGCCCCTCTTTCATGACTCCTCTGACAAAGCAGCCCCGTACCAACTCCGGAGAAAACTTCCCATTTCAAGGAACGAGGAGCACGTTTTCTAATTCGAAAACCAGCGAGTGTCGGTACATAGGAAACTTGTAATCCAGTGGAGTGTAATGTTTCTAGAACCCAGTTTTAAGAGCTGCATAAGCGGTGAATAAAACTGCGTTTTGAATGCCACCAAAACACGACAGGCGTGATTCGGCGAATTGATGAAGGCTGAGCTAGAACACCGATCGAAATGAAGAGGCAGCCAAAAAAAAAAGGATTTTTAATATTGGTCACTGTCCAGAAATATGCAAAAAGAATAAACTAGCACAGCTTTAGCGCTTATTAAAACTAGTGATACGAGCTAAAGCTCCGTTACGCATGGTTTCGCATGGTTTGGCGCCGGAGGGGGCCCGGCGCGCGGCTCATCCCTGGTGAGCGAGCGCCAGCGAAGCAGCTGTTATAGCCCCTGCTAGTCACGTGGTACAGTAGCGGCGAGGCTCCGAGCGAATGCAGCTGCGGCGCCTCTCCACAGCTAGTTACGCGGTATGACGTCACTTGCCACACCTCCGTTTCGCCGGCTCAAGGTCAAACGCACACGAAACTTCACCATGGCAGTTATGGATCGAAGAGTAGAGCTTCTCCTCTAAAAAATGACAGAAATGACAAGGACTGAAAGGTGAAGCTTAGCAAGTGTGACGTCATCTTCCATCAGAAGAGACATTCGTGAGGATTAAGTTATTGTCCCTGACGTAAAAGCCCATAGGCTGCCACAGAACTTTTCAAAATTATTTATGAGACTTGTAGATTCTTTTCGTTAAAAATGACAACTTATGAAGACTCACGCTTTGCAGATTAGTAAATTTCTGTATTTTTTTTAAGGTCATCATGATACCAATCTCTTGGCCGAACTAATGGACATCCTGGTTTCTCGATGAATCTGTGCTTCCTTCCGCTAGAACGGCGTGTACGGCTCAGCCGATACGCACGCTAAGTCGAACATGCTCGGAGCAGTTGTTTCAGTACCTCACGCCTGTTCCCGCCGGCGAGGCATCCGCGCTGTTACCATGAAATGTGGGTTCAGATTCAGCAGAAAATGACGTGTCCTGTTGCCAAAAAGGGGGATAGTTGCGACAGCCTGTAGCATACAAATCCATCTCAATCAACGATCCTGCTTTTATTGTCTTTGTTATTTTTGTGTGCTTTCCATGTGTAGGCAGCCTGAAGAGCTACCGCATGAAGGCTCGCGAGACCTGTGCCTGACGTTGGGTGGCTG
>JARKHS020003443.1:0-34855 GCA_030143305.2 Amblyomma americanum | reverse complement strand
CGGTACATGCATGGCATGATTTGAGCAGCAAGTGTGCATGTCAAGGGGAATATTAGTTGCAGCTTCGAAAAAGTAAAAAGAAAATAGTAAAGCTCCGCCTTAAGGGCATGGCGTGATAGCTTAACGATTTAATGCTCATATATGCAGAAATGGTCATTTTATACTTAACATTCATTGATCCCCGCAAGACCTCATACCACTCCTGGCGAAGTGTTGCCACTGCTACTGCTCTGCGTTAGCAGGCACTGCCACCCGTGGGGCTTGTGCGACCCAGGTTACTCTTGCCGAACAACGGGGGACACGAAAGAACAGCACACGTCAAAACAGCATGCGTCAAAACCGCGCACAGAAACAGCAAAACGACAAAACAGCACAAGGAAAAAAACAGCACAGCGAGAAAACAGCACAGGGAAAAACAGCACGGGGACAAAAAGCAGCACGACGACAAAACTGCACATCCGAGTACGGTGTAGCGCTGCTGGAGGGGTGAACTGTCATAGCCATAACCGCAAATGTTCCCGTTTCGCTGGTTCATTAAAAAACAGGGCAGGCTCATTCATTGTGCGACAGCGTTGCTTGAAGGGTGCATATGGCAGAACTAGTGGTTATGTAGTCCTTGCTTGCTTGGTTTCAATGATCTGGTTTCTTTCTGTATTATTTAAGAAGAACGTGGGCAACGAAAGATCAGATAGCCCGGGAATCTGCTCGTAATCTTCAAGGCATAGTGGTCACTAAGCATCCTGTGAAACGAAATTCTCTGCATTTATTCTACAACATGGCTTCAGCAGACTTCCACCTGTGTTTGTTAGGTTAGATGTGCAGCTTTTAGGTCTTTCTTGTGGTTCCTGAGCAAAGAGGTTAAAGTTTGTCGAACATTCATGATTTAATAAAATCGGCTTCTAGGCGAAAATGGTATCTGGTCAAATGTGGCGAAAATCAATGTTTCGAGATAATTATCCTCGACGTGAAAAAACGAGCTTCAATATAAAATTACACTTAGAAAATGCACGCTCTTACATGATTTTTTAGGTCAGCTTTGTAGCCCATTTCGCTATAAGTAAAGCAACCGACGGTCAGCCTAGACAACCACTGTGCAGAGTCCTGGTTAAACACTAAACAGCCCGAAGTTGTCGGCTGGGGCAATCTTGCCATCTTTAAAGGAAAGCATCACGTACAGGATATTTTCGGTGTATGAAGGCCCTGTAGCTCACTCCAAAAGAAATTGCTGAAGATTCAACTGCCGAGAGGGAGAATTTTGAATAATAACAACTTTTGGCACACCCAGACCCCTATACGTCGGGCTTATTTGTCAGAATTCAGAATCATGATGGCCAACCAGGAGAATCGATCCTTCTAGAACAACTTCTTCAGCCTTATTTATTTTATTGCAGTCTATAATTGAGATCGCTAATACTACCCCACCCTGTTCCTTATCGAGTCTGTGAAAGCGCTCACATATTCCAAAGGTCCCTGCCGTATGTGTTGTGATATACCGTACGTTTATGGCTATGATAGTTTACCCTTCCAGCAGCGCTGCACCGCGCTCCGATGTGCTGTTTTGTCGTCGCGCTGTTTTTTTCCCTGCTCTCTTCTTTCGTCATAATGTTTTTTTCGCTGCGCCTTTTCGTCCGGCGTGCTGTTTCGACGCGTGCTGTTTTGTCGCTGTGCCGTTTTTTCCCTGGTGCTGTTTTGTCGCCGTGCTGTTTTGAGTGCGCTGTTTTGACGCATGCTGTGGTTCGCCTGCCCCTGGATTTTTTGCTCACGCTCAACGACGCCGACGGCGACGCCGGCTTTTGTGCAACACAAGATCCTTAAAGCTATCGTGCTGAAAACTCCGTTTCAATTCGTCACTCCCCACACTTATGCGTTGTAGTGAATGTATATCTACGTATCTTTGATAAAATGAAGCCTCCAATCTAATCTTCATTTGAAGGGCAAAAGGTTCATTATTACAGCAAAAAAACCCTACTGGTCTCGAATAAAACTTAGTTGACAGTCAGCGCTGTTGTGTCCCCTTCTTGTTCTGGGCCGTCTTCGCGCTGTAATAATGAATGTAGGTAACCAACTCGCCCAAAATGTTGTATTATGGCAAAAGGTTGCAACAGTGGGAACAGGGTTAGAACACTGATCTCCACTAGGGGGCTGGATGCCGCATCGGGCGCCCGAAAGTGAAGCCATCGGAAGTTGAGTTGCATGTCCCGGAGGTCAGCCTTTGGCAGTGCACGAAATCGGACCTCAGCACGATTTTTCAGTTTCAGTTCTCGTCTTCCACTTAGCATTTTGTCTTTTCCACATTCTCGTCTTTTTTCATGACAATGCCTACTTGTTGCGCCATCAACTGCATGAAGAGAGCAGCAAAGTCCTTGGGAAAGACGATTCAAAAATAAGGGTCCATTGCATCGCTATGGGACGACACTAGCAGACGACAGAACGTCGCTGCACACAGTACGTACGGAGCCTCGTCTACTCAACTGTGTCGTCCCGTTACACTAGCGTCACCAACTCTGCTCTTTGTTGTGATGCACGTTGTCGCGCTCTAAGCCCGAACGTTCATTTGGGCGAGTTGGTATAGATGCATCTTTAGTAAAACAGCGCGAACAACGTAGGACAAGATGCGCCCGTCCTGTGTCCTCCTTCATCTTGTCCTACGTTGTTTGCGCTGTTTTACTAAAGATGCCTCTAAGCCCGAGTTACACCATCAATGGGGGATACATTTAAGAAAGAATAGGTGGAAACCTTCATTAGGCAGCCGACATTGCAGTGCACCATTTTACCGAATTATGTTTAGACCGAACCGAAGCGAGGGCGAGGCCACAATCTGGTGAGGTGCCGTCGGTGTTCTGCTGGTTCACATTAGCGCGTCCAAAAGGTATATCGGTTCTGCTTTTTCGACGAAGTGTATCAAGTACTGTTTCGTGCTGCAGCAAAGTATGCCAGAATGGGCTGTTATTCGTGCGATGCTTGGCACAGTTTACTTCAAACTGCGCTTGTTACGTACGCTGCTGCATTCGTCTTTCTCGTCAGTCGTTTCTCTCGTGCTGTGTAAGAGAAACATGGCTCTGCTATTGAGTTAGATTAAAAGCACGTCTGGAAAGCGATAAAGATCACTAAAGCGATAAAAATCACCTGCCGCCGATGAGAAGAGACATCGTCAGCCACCAACCCGAAACTGAAACAGCGGCTGTTCGAGTTTCAGGATTTCCGCACCATTGCCTTTTCTTTGCAACACGAAAATTCGTTTTTAAGATGCCCTAGACTCATCGTCATTCCACTACTTCCCCTAATTACGCTCGGAAGACAAGAACCAGATCAGAAAATAGTGTTTAATGCACGTACCCCTTTGCCGCGGCATGGTGAGACCTACATGACTGTTTTCTTTGGTTTCTCTGTAATTACTGGGTTCCCCAAACAATGCACACATTTTTCGCTTTGAACTTGCTTGTTACTTTGATATTACAGTAGACGTTACACGAAAACAACGCGAAAAACTGAGAACAGTAGGGCGAAAGACGCGGCTTTCTGCATATAAATACACAGCAGACATCCAACTTCCGGGACATGCAACCGAACTTCCTGTGGCTTCACTTGCGCCAACTTCGGAAAGCGGGAATGCAGCATCCAACCACCTAGTGGAGATCAGTGGGTTAGAAGCATCTCACTTTTGCTGGCGCACCAATTTTTAAAGTGTTAATTTCTTGGCGATATTTCTATCTAGGAATCTAACAACTTCTCATAAGGCTTTCATTGCTTTCTCTCCTAAGATTGGGTGTCATAAATTATTACTGTGAAATAATTTTTTTCACTTTCTTGAGGTTTCGGTTCGAAACAGATGTGGTTTACTGTGACATTATCGCATAGTTCGCACAGGGGACTGCCGTGTTCCACGAGTGCGAAGGTTTGTGTAAGGTGCGTATGTCCAATGCGAAGGCAATATAAGATGACTTGAATAAAGCGCATCTGGCGCATGCACGACTTCTATTTGCAGAGGAGCTGTGCTCAATATTCCAAATGGACTACCATTTTCTCAACCGTTTGCTCTCTGCCAGTTTCAAGCAATAGCTACATAAAGAACACACCGTTAAAGCACGAAGGGACGGTACGAAGTAAGCGGCAGGACAAGCCCTTTTCCGGTCCCTTGTCTCATGCCCATCCTTTCGTGCTTGCATGCTGTGGTTTTCAGGTAACAATGAAGTACCAACATGTCCAAACCTATTCACTTTTCAACCACTCTTTGTGCTATATATTAATTTCGTACTATTTACGTTTGTCAACCGTTGTACCACATGCGCCGGCCATTTCGTTACCGGGTATGCTGACATGGCTCGAAACTCAGCACAACGGTAATTTTGCCTGCATGTTTTGCCTGTTGCTATATTGTGGACGATACCTCCTATTAATGGTTGGACTGCGTTTGCACAGTGCAGCGCTTTTGGAACGCTTAGCGAGTCAGTGCAGATTATACAGTTCTTACACTACGGATTCCGTGATGGAAAGTTCAGAGCAAGGAAAGCTTGCACAGTTATGAGCACCAAGCGGGGAAGATATGAAGATGAGCAAGAAAAATTCATACCTGCCTGCTGCAGAGCTCCAGAATGATATAAACGTTCTCTTCGTCCTCGAAGCAGCTTTGGAAAGCGACGATGTGTTGATGGTTGAGAGACCTATGAATTTCGATCTCTTGGGAGACCTGCACGCATCAAGCAGCGTGTGAGGGATTATTGGACAGCGCAGCACAGAGAACAAAAAGGTAGGGAGAAGACAAGCAAGCGATATTATGCGGCGTCTTGAGGCAGACGTCAACCTCGCCTTAAGGGTAGGATTGAAAGAAAAGGGGAACGAATAAAGAAGCAAACTTGTACCGCAGCTTATGATCACCTGGGCACCTTTAAGATGAGAAAGCATGCTCTACAGCACACACGCGTATGTTCCATTTCGCCTCTATCGAAATGCCGCCTAGATTGGTCCCTCATCCTTGGAGTGAGTAGCTAAATGTCGCAACTACCAGCCACCACAGCGGGCACAGGGAGTTGCAAGAGCAGTGAAAAGCTAATGCGAAAGGTTGCAGCGGGAAAGGAAAGCTGGTGGGGGAGGAGGAGTTTTGCGCTAGAAAGGGGACAGGGCCGTGGCGGCTACCCACTGTAGTCCACTAAAGAAACAAGAAAAAATCACATCATCGCATTCGGTTGAGAACAAAAAAGTAGTGAACTAGTGCAGGTCGCACGAATTTTATTGGTGCGTGCATTTTGACGTGCCTGATGGCGATCTTTAGTGATGAAAAACAACGCGCAACCTCTTCGGCATTACAAAGGAGTGACATGATGAGGCGAGTGATCGTATTGGCAATGCGTGAATAAATAATGCAAGAAATCTTCGCGTTAATAACGTCAATTTTTGTAGCCAAGCATTTTAGCTTCGTAGATAATACCTGAGAGCCTCCATGTGCTGTCAATAATAAATTTCGCATTTAGCAAACATTTACTGGTATTTAATGTAAAGAGGAACGTTATTTTCAGGTCGTGATCCTTATGCGTGGGCTTGAAGTAAATAGCCAGCAAATAAGCGATATGTCCTGCCTTAAAGAGGAATGAGCCGCACGAATAATGCATAAATACGTGGGAGCCAGATATGAGGGATGTACCGAAAGCAACACAAAAGTGGACATAACGTCTCTATTTCCTGATATAGGTGGTCCAAATTATACTTGTTTGTAGAGTAACTCTTCTATAATACTAATTATTTTTGTTCTGCCGGTCAAATGCGCTTTTTTTTTCAGCTGAGTAAGATATCTCTTTCACGGCATGTATCTACGGCTCGTCATGGACAGTTTGACGAACGAAAGATGCAGGCTGTTCTACATCGAGAGAAGGATACTGAATGTTTACGGAGATGACGCCGCTGAAAACAGCAACGTAATTAGATGAATTAAGAAGTTTAAACAACGAATACCATCTTTCAAGGCAAACGACGCAATGGGAGAACATCTACTGCGACCCCTGAAACGAATCTTCAGTGAATAGAAGAACTGATACTAGCACAAACATTTTGCGTGTTATAGAGACTGTATTCAGTAGTGCCATTGCATGTAGAAAGAGTTGCTCTACAAGCACGCTGAATTTGAACGGTGGATGTCAATTAATAAAAACATACACTGAGTTAATTATACTAAGTACAACTGTTATATTTTAGTGTATCAATCCATGAGCGAAGGCTGATGCCGAAAATTATACGCACCTTCTCCTTATGGCCAGGCTTCAAGAGAAGCTCTTTGGAAACAACCTTGCCTGCGAAAGTCTTATTGGTTTTCCTGTCTCGAAATTCATAGCACTTTGCAAAGGCCCCCTAGAAAGCAAAAGAAAAAAAGTTGTATGATCAATGGCGCAAGGAACGAGGACGTAGAAAAGAAAAGGACAAATACAGGACAGACACATCGCAAAAAAAAGGACCGAATATTCAGTTGTGCACCCATTGAATGAGACAGAATGAAACGGTAAGTACACTGATACGTGTGGAAGCAATGCCAAAGGCAATAACCTTCTGCGACAAAAAACACTCTGCCTCCGTTCTAATTGTGCTTATGAGAGTTTGGTGACCCGCCGCGGTGGCTCAGTGGTTAGGGCGCTCGACTACTGATCCGGAGTACCCGGGTTTGAACCCGACCGCGGCGGCTGCGTTTTTATGGAGGAAAAACGCTAAGACGCCCGTGTGCTGTGCGATGTCAGTGCACGTTAAAGATCCCCAGGTGGTCGAAATTCTTCCGGAGCCCTTCACTACGGCACCTCTTCTTCATTTCTTCTTTCACTCCCTCCTTTATCCCTTCCCTTACCGCGCGGTTCAGGTGTCCAACGATATATGAGACAGATACTGCGCCATTTCCTTTCCCCCCCAAAAAAACGATTATTATTATGAGAGTTTGGTTTGGTTTTATGGGGCATAACGTCCCACAGCGATTCAAACTGTAAGGGACGCCATATTGGAGTGCTCAAGAAATAATTTCGACCTCCAGTGGTTCTTTAACGTGTAATGACATGGCACAGTGCTCAGACCTATAGCATTTTGCCTCTATGGAAATAAGACTGCCACGGGCGGGACGGAAACCACGTCTTTCAGGTCAGCAACCGATTATCATAACTGCTGAGCCACCGAGGAGGCGCTAATGAAAACTTTAAAACAGCGCCTCTGCGCTGGGTCACTCGTGAGCATGGCAAACCGTAAAAAAGTGTAACGTAATACCTTTGTAAAAGAAAACAGGGTGACTAGTATGCTGCTGTCTTGGCTCACGTTTTCCGAGCTTACTTGAGCATTTGACTTTTCATGATCCCTCGTGTTCTTGGCTTAAAACGTTACAGACATCGGGCCCGCCCTAGCTGTAGTGTGAAGCCCAAAGTCTTGCTAGCTGCAACTGCTAGTAAGGGCGTACCCGAGGAGATACACAGGCGCAGGCTGTACGCGGTGGTTATCATCACCATCAAGCTGAGTGAACTCATTGAATATAATTTTTGCTGTTCCTTGAAGAGCCGATCTCGAAGAAGTTGTTGAAATTTTGCGGTAAAAGATATTGAATCTTCCGAGCCCCCAGCCGCATAGTGCGGATTAGAGAGTTGAAGAGAAGTCCATCGAGTGATTGAATCAATGTAGAAAGGCTGTTCGTTGCAGTTCGAAGGAGTGGTGTGCACGCAACAGAAGCCTTTCCCAAACGCTCCTTTAATTCTAACGCGCTACGAGTCGAGAAAACGGTGCGACGGATGCCAGCAAATACCGCAGCGTTCGATCGCACCCAGGGGCGGTAATCGAGCGTTGAAGCATGAGCCAATAATAATATTATTAATTGGTTTTTGGGGAAAGGAAAGGGCGCAGTATCTGTCTCATATATCGTTGGACACCTGAAACGCGCCGTAAGGAAAGGGATAAAGGAGGGAGTGAAAGAAGAAAGGAAGAAGAAGTGCCGTAGTGGAGGGCTCCGGAATAATTTCGACCACCTGGGGATCTTTAACGTGCACTGACATCGCACCGCACACGGGCGCCTTAACGTTTTTCCTTCATAAAAAGGCAGCCGCCGCGGTGGTCGGGTTCGAACCCGGGAACTGCGGATCAGTAGTCGAACGCCCTAACCACTGAGCCACCGCGGCGGGTGAAGCATGAGCCAAACACGTAAATTTTGTTTGCGGTCTGCTGAGGGCTGCAACAAGACGGGGACGATACGTCAAGGGCTTCCCACAGAGCAGTTCACTTATGTTTTTTACCACCGCCACCACTTTCAGAACGAACTACTACCGTTGCATCGGCTACCAGCATCGCACAGGGGAAAGAATCTTGCAGACGCGCTACAGGCGACAAGCATCACAAGATAGAAAATGAGCTGGTAATCCTCACGATTGACCCCAATAGCGAGCCAGCCAAGAGGTGTATTAGGCAATGAAGTGCGCTAGAAGAAGACTGCGGAGTTGCGAAGCCGAGAGAGGTCTTCTGCCAACACGCAAACAAGGGGAAACGAGCAAGAAATGTTAGGCTCGATTTGGTTTGGCTTGTGGGGTTTAACGTCTCAAAGCGACTCAGGCTACGAGGGATACCTTAATGGAGGGCTCCTGAAATTTCAACCTCCTGGGGTTCTTTAACGTACACTGACGCCGCGCAGTACACGGGTCTCTACCATTTCGCCTCCATCGAAATGCGACCGCCGTGGCTGACATTGAACCCGCGTCTTTCGGGTCAGGAGCCGGGTACCATAACCACTGAGCCACTGCGGCCGCACGAACAAGCAATGCGACTGAACGAAATTAAGCTAGACACTTAAACGCCGTGCGCCTTAAGACAATGTTCGCTTGCGTTAGCAGTGCCGCGTCGGAAGTTAAAGATAGAAGAGAGTGGTAAGGAACCATTCGATGCAAATGGTCAGTGCTTACCTTCCCTAGGAATTTCCCACGGGCGTATTCCTTCTTCGTTATTCTATCAATAACTGTATCTCGTACGTCCTTGCAGGCGGCAGTCGACGACGTTGTTGGCCTGGCGGATGCCATCGTGTGCAAGTGAACCGCACACTTCGAATCACCAGTACTTACAGTCCGACACTGTCCAAGCTAAGGGGCTTGAAATGGCCACGAGCGATCACCGCCAACGGTTTGACAGTGTTGGCTAACGGCTGCATGCGCGTTCGAAATGTGTGACACCGGTCGATCAGAAGGCTGTAGAATCCGCTGGTTGGCTGGCAGTCGGCGCGAGGACATATGCAACGTCACAGTCTTCCCAGGGTCTGCCTAGAGCTGTTGATCACGTGTATCACGCGGGCTTTGCCGCGGCGTTCACTTCAACTTTCTCGAAACATCTGAGCGATCCGGCTCTCTCTTTGAAGAGGCTTTCTCTATACTAGGGAAGCGTAATCACCAATACATTTGATAAAATATCTCAGTTCTTAAACGCGAGAAGCAATATTGGGCTTAAGAAAAACTTTGTAGTTGCGGAAAGCGGCTGCGACTACGGTTCCGTCACAGGTGCGCAAAATAAACGGCAACAAAGCACTGAAACAAGTCTGTAACCATGCCAAGTTTACTCTTTCTCGCGAGGCTGTGAGCGATCGGATATGACGTCACGTCAGTAGTAGTGTTTTATACCCACAGAACGCTTACATTTTTTTGCCAGTGTAAAAATCTGGAGCTCCCTCCACCTACACGAACGCATTTTTTTTTGTAGCGTGAGCCACACTGGCTGAGGTTTGGCTGAGGATGAGCAGGTTCTCGTAATTAATGGAAAGCCGTGCTGCGCATGCGCGAGAAGCCCTTCACTAAGGCACCTCTTCCGGTGTCCCTCCTTTATCCCTTCACTTATGGCGCAGTTCAGGTGTCCGCCCATATGTGAAGCAGATACTGCGCCATTTCTTTTCCCCCCAAAACAGTTTAACCTTACGGCCGCGGTTCGCGGTGTAGCTCTCCACGGCAGGCGTCGCATGGATCACACCTACCGTTCCGTTGAACGCATCAAAGTGCACCGGCGTTTTAAGAAAATTTGGTTTTGGGGAAAGGAAATGGCGCAGTATCTGCCTCACAGTATCGGCGGACACCAGAATCGTGCCGTAAGGGAAGGGATCAAGGAGGGACTGAGAGAAGAAAGGAAGAAAGAGGTGCCGTAGTGGAGGGCTCCGGGATAATTTCGACCACCTGGGGATCTTTAGCGTGCACTGACATCGCACAGCGCACGGGCGCCTTAGCGTTTCGCCTCCATCGAAACACAGCCGCCGCGGTCGGGTTCAAACCTGGGTGCTCCGGATCTTGGACCGGCAGGATTGACCTCGTGTATCTGAGAGAACGCAAGCAGTCTAAATAATGTGTAGGCAGCATTGAGACAACTGCGTGTTACTTTACCGATCATCGGGCAGTGTTTGTCTGTCAAAACAATTGAATAAATAAACAATGTGTCTCATCGAATACTTCATCAATGCTTAACATTTTAGTCACAACAACAAACTCGACAACATGCGTAACCAGCGGGAAACTACAGCTCTTGCTACGTATATCCTGGCATAACTGAGCTAAGCCACTGTCAATTTTTTCTTGAACGGAGTATAGCCGGAGAACTGCACTTTCTACACCGCTTTTTGGAGTTGTAGGTTAGCAGACGAAAAAAGAAGGCGGGCGTTCCAAACACGCAAAGGAAGTTTCTGACCATAAACGCCGTGAGTGGTTGGAGAGCAGCCTCGCAAGTCTAAAGTTTCGCCGACAGGACGACGGGAGCGATGAGGCGGTGCACCCAAGCGTCGGAGGCAGCGGAAACCTTACCATGTATGAAGATGAAATCGCTCACACAACTGAAATTAGGCATTTTAGACTGCTGAAGGTTACTTCGCGTTTAGCTAAGTCGCGTTCGTTTGGTTGGTATTACCGCTGAGCGACACATGCCAAAAAATATAGGTCTTTTGCATACATGTTCACCGACGTGTTTAAGTATGTTAGTGCGAAGGTTCCTACGCTTACAACATCATCTTTCACGTCTGTGTAACAATACGGCGGTGTGTCAAAGCGGTGGGTCAGCCCGCTGGCTGAGAGGCAGCCGTCGATATATTCGCACCCCACATGCCGCGGAATGCCGGTTTGAACGCGGCATAGAACGCTGTTCCCCTAGTCACGACTGAAGCAGGGATGCTTCATACTTCACTCGAGGAACTCATCATCGAACCTGCACCCGGCGATGAACTTTAATAATAATAATAATAATAATAATAATAATAATAATAATAATAATAATAATAATAATAATAATAATAATAATAATAATAATAATAATAATAATAGGTTTTGGGGAAAGGAAATGGCGCAGTATCTGTCTCATATATCGTTGGACACCTGAACCGCGCCGTAAGGGAAGGGATAAAGGAGGGAATGAAAGAGAAAAGGAAGAAAGAGGTGCTGTAGTAGAGGGCTCCGGAATAATTTCGAGCACCTGGGGATCTTTAACGCGCACTGACATCGCACAGCACACGGGCGCCTTAGCGTTTTGACTCCACAGTGGCTTAGCTCGGCTATGCCAGGATATACGTAGCGTGAGCTACGCTGAGCCACTGAGCAGCAATTTCGCTCTCCTTCTCCATGAATATACCACACTGCAGCAACAGTTCATGCAAGCCCAGGCACAGCTGATACAGTCCATGACGGACAGGATAGAAGGTACGATCAACACACGCTCGGAAAAACATGAAGTCGGCCTCAATAAGCTTTTCGAACTTATACCTCATGAGGAATTGCCTCGCAAGCAACGCGCAGTTCAACCCGCTGCCTCCCCTGATTCAGTATCTCCAGACCAGCAACATGGCACAGAACAATAGCACCCGAAAAGGTTGGCGGCGACGCCAGTCAACTACACCAAAAAGAAACAATTATATGACAATGAAACTGTCGCAGCATACGCCGAAAACAAGCGCAACTACCAGCATATTATCGCAAACTTCCTTAATCCCCCCCCCCCATGTCATCACTCTGCAAGAGACGGAAACAAATCGCATTCCTATCCGCGGTTATCACATGGCAGCCCTTACGCCACGCAAGGCAATCTTGACACTCGCATCCATGCCGATGCTAGACCGCACACCGGCAAACACGCCCGCAAGCACGGACACTCAGTATACCGCGATAGAGGTCAGCTCACCCGGGCACACACATGGCCTCACTATTCTTAACATATACAGCAATCCCAAAGATAAAGGCAGAGTTATTCCGGGCATCCTGGGCTCCATTCGCTCCTCAAAACTCCTTGTGGTGGATGATTTTAATGCACGTCACACGCACTGGGGATACACCTCGGATACCCCCAAAGGTAACGTCATTTCTACTGCAATGGCTGATTACAACCTTGGCCTGATCACAATCCCCACCGTACCCACTCGCATTGGCACAAGTGTTACCCGCGACACCACACCCGATCTCACATGGGCCACACCGAACATAATCGTTATATCTCACACGGTGCTCCAAGACAGCCTTGGGAGGGACCATTTTCTAGTCTCCACTACTATTGCTTACGATTCCAAGATTTTCAGCCCTCGTTCACAGCGCCTCACTGACTGGGATAAATTGCGCTCATAGAAATAGCAGGGGAGAGCTATTAGTCGAATTCGCGGATAGAAATAATTTACGGATCATGAATACCTTCTTCCGCAAACGAGAAAACAGGAAGTGGACCTGGAAGAGCCCCAATGGTGAGATTAAAAATGAAATAGACTTCATACTATGCGCTAAACCTGGCATCATTCAGGATGTGGCCGTCCTCGGAAGGGTGCGTTGCAGCGACCATAGAATGGTAAGGTCTAGAATTAGCCTAGACTTGAAGAGGGAACGGAAGAAGCTAGCGAAGAAGAAGACCATTAACGAGTTAGCCGTAAGAGGGAAAGCACAGGAGTTTAGGATAGCGCTGAAAAACAGATACTCGGCTTTAACTGAGGAAGATGATCGTGATGTTCATTCAATGCACGATAACCTGACATCAATAATTACGGAGTGCGCAGTAGAAGTAGGCGGTAGGACAGTTCGAAAAGATACCGGGAAGCTATCTCAGGTAACGAAAGATCTGATTAAGAAGCGCCAAAACATGAAGGCATCTAACACTACCGATAGAATAGAACTAACGGAGCTATCAAAGTTAATAAATAAGCGCAAGGTAGCCGACATAAGGAAGTTTAATATGGAGAGAATCGAGCATGCTCTAAAGAACGGAGGTAGCCTAAAAACAGTGAAGAGGAAACTAGGCATAGGTAAAAACCAGATGTATGCATTAAGAGACAAGCAGGGCAATGTCATTAGCAATATGGATAAGATAGTTAACGTAGCCGAAGAGTTCTACACAGACCTGTACAGCAGCCAATGTAATCAGAACGCTAATGAGAAAGACAGCAGTGCACAGCAATGCGTCATCCCGCCAGTAACGAAAGATGAAGTAAAGAAAGCCTTACAAGCAATGAAAAGGGGAAAAGCAGCTGGGGAGGATCAGGTAACAGCAGATCTGTTGAAGGATGGAGGGGACATCGTGCTAGAAAAACTAGCCACCCTGTATACGCAATGCCTTATGACCTCAACTGTACCAGAAGCTTGGAAGAATGCAAACATTATCTTAATTCATAAGAAGGGAGACGCCAAGGACTTGAAAAATTACAGGCCGATCAGCTTACTATCCGTTGCCTACAAAGTATTTACTAAGGTAATCGCTAATAGAGTCAGGGCAACGTTAGACTTTAATCAACCAAATGATCAGGCAGGCTTTCGTAAAGGATATTCCACAATAGATCATATTCACACTATCAGTCAGGTGATAGAGAAATGCGCAGAATATAACCAACCTCTATATATAGCTTTCATTGACTACGAGAAAGCATTCGACTCAGTGGAAACCTCAGCAGTCATACAGGCATTGCGTAATCAGGGGGTAGAAGAGCCTTATGTCAAAATACTGGAAGATATATATAGCAACTGCACAGCTACTATAGTCCTCCATAAAGTCAGCAATAAAATTCCAATAAGGAAGGGCGTCAGGCAAGGAGACACGATCTCGCCAATGCTGTTCACCGCATGTTTGCAGGAGGTATTTCGAGGCCTGAATTGGGAACAGTTGGGAATAAGAATAAATGGAGAATACCTAAATAATCTGAGATTTGCTGATGACATTGCCTTGCTGAGTCACTTAGGAGGTGAACTGCAAATCATGATCAACGAGTTAGACAGGCAGAGCAGATCGATGGGACTAAAAATTAACATGCAGAAAACCAAGGTAATGTTCAACAGCCTAGCAAGGGAACAACAGTTCACAATTGGCAGCGAGAGCCTAGAAATTGTGCTGGAATACGTCTACTTAGGGCAGGTAGTGACAGCTGATCCGGATCATGAGAGGGAGATAACTAAAAGGATAAGAATGGGGTGGAGCGCATATGGCAAATTCTCGCAGATCATGAGTGGCAGTTTACCAATTTCCCTCAAGAGGAAAGTGTACAACAGCATAATCTTACCGGTACTCACCTATGGGGCAGAAACGTGGAGGCTAACGAAAAGAGTTCAGCTTAAGTTAAGGACAACGCAGCGAGCCATGGAAAGAAAAATTATAGGTGTAACGTTAAGAGATCGGAAGCGGGCAGAGTGGGTGAGGGAACAAACACGGGTTAATGACATCCTAGTCGAAATCAAGAGAAAGAAATGGGCTTGGGCAGGGCATGTAATGCGAAGGCAAGATAACCGCTGGTCTTTAAGGGTAACGGAGTGGGTTCCAAGAGAAAGTAAGCGTAGCAGGGGGCGGCAGAAGGTTAGATGGGCGGATGAGATTAAGAAGTTTGCAGGCAAAGGGTGGATGCAGCTGGCAAAGGATAGGGTTAATTGGAGAGACATGGGAGAGGCCTTTGCCCTGCAGTGGGTGTAGTAGGGCTGATGATGATGATGACTTGGCAGCTGATTCTAGCGAACCCCGTACTGTCACCGACTGGACAGAGCGTCTGGTGGAGGCTATCCAGGCGAACAGCAAACGCAATAAAAACACCCCTTCGGCACCTCAGGTTGATCCGCATCTGGCTCATCTATGGGAGGCCCGACAGGGACTTCTCAAGCGCTGGCATCACCAGCAACACAATCGTAAATTGAGACTTCGCATAGCCGCTCTCATTCGTGAGGCAGAAGAATACGCGAACACCTTAGCCCAAGCAAACTGGGCAACCTTTTGTAACGACCTCAAGGGTACATTAAGCACTAAACGCACGTGGTCCCTCCTACGCGCTCTGTTAGATCCAAAAACCATTAACTCTGAGACACAAGTAAGCACACAACGTCTAATACAACTAGAGCTTCAAATTGGCACATACTTAATTGGCCAACTACGGGACACTTATATACCCCCATCACTTCAGTCAGCAGATCCACCCAATGTACCTCCACCTAACCCGGAACTTGATGTCGACATTACCTTAACCGAAGTCCGCCGAGCACTCTTTAGTATTCACCGCTCTACGGCGCCGGGGCCGGATGGCATAACGTACAAGGCACTACTCAATCTGGACAATGTCTCGCTTCAGGAACTCACGGAGCTCTTTAATAACCACTGGCACGCTGAGAGGCTCCCGTCAGCCTGGACCCATGCCAGCATGCGATTTATACCCAAACCGGGCAAACCGCTCAGCCTTCAAAATTTGCGCCCCATCTCCTTAACGAGCTGTGTCGGCAAGCTCTACGAGCATGTTATTCTCAACCGTCTGCAACCGTTCCTAGAAACAACAGGCTTCCTCTCCAACGTTCAATTTGGCTTCCGTCCAAACATCTCGGCGCAAGACGTACTTCTCGCCATTAAAGAGTCTGTCTTCTATACCAAGTGCCGTACAGCCGCTACGCGAGCCATACTGGCTCTGGATATTCATAAGGCTTTCGACACTATAAGCCATGACCATAGCCTGACGACATTAGCCGCCACCGGCTGTGGCATCCGCATATGGCAATATGTTCGGGCCTTCCTTCAGGGACGCACGGCAAAACTCTATCTTGGGAAGGTCGCCTCCCAGCCTTTCCCCCTGCCTAACCGGGGAACCCCACAAGGGGCAGTCCTATCACTTTTACTTTTTAACATTGCCCTAGCGCCACTGGCAAAGGCCCTTGCTGCTATCCCAGGTCTCCACACAGCAATATACGGAGATGATATAACCCTCTGGGCAACGGGAGGATACATTGGAACAGCCCAGGATATCCTGCAATCTGCCATAGAGATCACCACCACCAAATTAGCAAACACAGGCCTCCGTCGCTCGCCATATAAATTGGAACTCTTGCAGCTGAAACCACTGCCCAGTGACCCCCCCCCCCCCCCATTGAACTGCACATGTACAGGAATCCAGTGCCCACTGTGTCTCAGGTGAAGATTCTCGGCCTTCTCAATAACAACACAACCCCACCCTTCAGCTCTTGCAAAGACAGACCAAACAGGTGGCTGCACTAATCAAGCGGGTGGCTGCACGCAATCATGGGCTGTGAACGCGAGACCCTCAATATGACAGGCAGACATCCTAATCTGAACAGGCAGACATCCTAATACGCACGGCTGTTACCTCCGCCCTACGTCTTCCACGGACGGTTAGCACGAAACGCCTCCTGGCCACTGGTACCCACAATACCGTGATCGAATAGATGCTCAACGCACCAACCAATTAGTCCGCCTGAGTCGCACGGAAATAGGACAATGCCTACTGCGACAGCTCCGTCTCAATACACCCATTCCCACTCCAACAAGTCCTACACCTTACATGATTTCTCTGCGCACGCAGGATCACATATATCAGAAGCCCCTACCGCGCAATATGAGCGCTAGCCTCCATCAGGGTAGGCGGCAGGCTCGAATGAGCTATTACAGCAAAACATACAGCAACCGCTCCGATATCCTTTATGTCGACGTGGCAGAAAATTCTAAAGTAGAATTCTTCACGGCAGTCACAGCCTATAAAAAACGGCACTGTGGTGCCGCCGCCATTATCCGAACTAATTCACCTGCAGAGGCGGAAGGAGCCGCCATCGCACTTGCGCTGGCCCCCTCCATCATTGACAAAAACATAACCTAAATTTGCACGGATTCCCAGGCCGCATACCGCCACTACCTAAAGGGCGTGGCGACGCCGGCCACACACCGTATTCTTGCCACAGCCACCTCTCTCGACCGAACGGTTACTCTGTCGTGGATCCCTGGGCATGCCTCGATCCCCGGTAATGAGCGCGTTCATGCGCTGGCCCGAGAACTCTCCTCCCGGACCCCGGACGATCAGGCACCCAACCCTGCGCAAGAGGCCCCATCGGTCCTTTATACATATAATCAAATCACTGCACTCTACAAACTCAGCCGCATGACATTACCACCACCCCAGAGTACTTTGTCGCACTTATCCAGCGCCACATGGCGACAATTACAGACGGGCTGCTTCATTTCACCCTACAGTCTCTCATGTTTTCTTCCCACATTTCCTCCTTATTGTAACACCTGTGGCGTGCCCAGATCCGCACTTTTCCACTACTTTTGGGAATGTCCTTCCCCACAGGCAGTAACCCCTACCCCCAATCACACTCATTCTTCCTGGGAGGCTACTTTACGGAACGATCAGCCCGCCGGCCAGAAATGGCTGGGGGACCGGGCCTTAGGTGAGGCACAAGCCCGTGGACTCCTGGACCAGTAGGAGACAACACTAGAAGATTTTTTTATTTTCTTTTTTTCTAATAAAAGTTTTTTCCATCCATCTATACTACCACACTGGCAAACGCGGCGCTATATGTATACCCACCCTGATACCTCTGCGTATGCGCACAAAATGAGTGGCGCTATCAAGTGGCTCCGGCGCAGCGTCAGACGTAATTAATTGTATCAGGACCCACGTTACTTGCACCTTGGCCTCCTGTTACTTTTATTAAAATTTTTTTGTCTTACATTAAACGCCGCGGTGGCTCAGTGGTTAGTGCACTCGGCTACTTATCCGGAGTTCCCGGGTTCGAACTCGACCGCGGCGGCTCCGTTTCACCTCCACTGAAACGCAAATGCGCGCGTGCGCTGTGCGATATCAGTGGATGTTAAAGATCCCCAGGTGGTCGAAATTATTCCGGAGCACTCCACTATGGCTCCTCATTCTTCCTTTCTTCTTTAAGGCCCTCCTTTATCCCTTCCCTTGCGCCGTGGTTCGGGTGTCCACCGAGATATGTGAGGATGATACTGAGCCATTTCCTTTCCCCAATATCCTCGCGCATGCGCAGCACAGCTCTCCAGGAATTACACGAAACTGCTCAACCTCGGCCAGTGTAGCTAACGCACAAAATTTCTGATGACCTAGCTTTGTTAGGCCACGATATACGTAGCGAAAGCGCGGGTACTTCTGCATCGGAAGAGTGCATTCACTAGATGCGCCTTTATTCATAGTTAAAACTTGAGCTGTCGTGGCGGACTCCACTATACAGAGATCGCCACGGCAGCTCAAGTTTTAACTATGAATAAAGGCGCATCTAATGAATGCACTCTTCCGATGCAGAAGTCTCCGCGCTTTCGCTACGTATATCCTGGCCTAACACAGCTAGGCCATCAGCAATTTTGTAGCGTGAGCTACACTGGCCGAGGTTAAGCAGTTTCGCGTAATTCCTGGAGAGCCGGGCTGCGCATGCGCGAGGATATTGGGGAAATGAAATGGCACAGTATCTGCCTCACATATTTCGGTGGACACCCGAACCGTGGAGACCAAGGAGGAAATGTTTTAAAAAGAGTAAGGAAAATGGTGCCAGCGGGTGTGAAGACGTTTTTCTTCAAGTTGCACACTGGTACGTTGCCGGTTAGAACATGGATGGAGGAGAAGGGAATGTTTTTACCATGGGGTGCTGACTGGTTGTTATGTCACATACCAGAGTCAATAGAACACGTCTTTATTGATTGCTGGGATGCGCTGTTTTATAAACACGATGTAATTCTTTATAAAGATGTAAATCTTTATAAATACGATGTAATTTTCCTTCTTGGACTGCACAGCATTTGGCTAAGGAGGATGGGTATACGACACTGTGATGAAGATGCGCGGTCTGTCCGAGATTACTTCAAAGAAAACATATTTAAGCTGCGTGAACTGTACAAAGAGCTATGTTTTGGAAATGAATTAACTTATCGAGTTGATGGGACAGTTTTGTTCTTTGAAACCATTTCGATTTTCTCACGTTAGTGAAACGCATGTCTGCTCTTGATGTTTGGCCCCTCACCTCTTTCACTTAATTTCTTCACTCTGCCTGCTATCCTTTATTTCCGCTGTCCCAGCTCAGGTGCTTCGATATCGATGGCAGATGCCGGGGCTAGCAAAAATCTTTTCCTTCCTTGTTATTATTATTTTAATAAAAGCCACTTACTACTACTACTTCATGTTGGAGAACGTAGCGCAGGACATGTTTGTGATGTGTTGTATACTGTCGAAACGGTCAATAAAGACAAAAAAAATAGCTGTCCGGGCGGAGTGGTAGCGTCTCCGCCTCAAACGCCAAAGTGCCTGGTTCGATTCCGAGCCTCGGCACAGGTTTTTTATTTTATTCAATGAGTGTGAGAGGGGTTTCAGTGGCTCCCATAGATGCCGCCACCGAATATGCTGGTTAGTGGTTAAGTACAGGCTCTGTTAAGGCGCGTTTCTACTTCTGCATAACACGCGCGCGCGCGCTGCACGGTAACGTCACGTCGGCCAAAGCGAGACCCTCCCCAAGCAGCACAGGTCATCGGCCCAATATTGCAATAGGTTGTTCCCATCCTGGTTCTTTGTAGGGCCGGCTTTTCCAATACAGTTCCAATGCTGGGCCAATTACTTGTGCTGCTTGGGTCTCTACTCGAACTGCGCTTGACCGCCAATGCGTTCGGCTGCTTCAGGGCACTCTGGACGCTCTGGCGGAGACTTGGAGCACGTCTCTATTGCGCGCCGAGTGCGCCAGCCGCCAGTGGCCCAGCCAGACCGGTTCGGCTCCGCGGCGAGGCGCGCGTTGTGACGTCATGTGCCTCCTCAGACCACCGCCACGGCGAAATCGCAAGTCCGTGGCCAGTAAAGCTTTCGCTTTAAAAAAGAGGCGCCGTAGTGGAGGGCCTCGGAATAGTTTCGACCACCTGGGGATCTTTAACGTGCACTGATATCGCACAGCACACTGTCGCCTTTGCGTTTCGCCTCGATCGAAACGCGGCCACAGCGGTCGGGTTCGAACCCGAGAACTCCGTATCAGTAGCCGAGCGCCCAAATCACTGAGCCACCGCGGCAGAACCCACTTTCATGACCTGCGCATACGATGCCACCATGACCTCTGTGAGACATGTGTAATTTCCTTTCCTTAAAACCAACTTTCATTTCATTTTCTTTCCCTTACGACCGCGCTTCGGTTGTCGGTCTCCACGGCGTGTCAGTACTGTGTAGACAGCATGTAGACAACTGCGTGTTACTTTAGCGATCGTTGGGAACTGTTAATATTTTTCAAAACAACTCAATAAATAATGTTTTTCACCGAATACTTCAATGCTTAACATTTTAGTCACAACAACAAGCTCGACAACTTGCGTAACCAGGTGGAACTGCAGCTCTTGCTACGCATATACTGGCACAGCTCAGCTAAGCCACTGCCAGTTTTTTTTTTGTCGTGCATGTTCTTACCCTTGATGGGCACATCCCACGCGCACGGACGTGCGCTGGAGCCTGTCTACGCATGCGCGAGAGGGGAGATATCAGTAGATGTCAGATATCCGCGCCTGCGCTCGGGCGCATGCACGCGCGTCAGAAGCGGGGTCCGGTTTACAACAATAGGAGGACCACGGGGCTCTCGGGGACTTTTGTTTTGTAGCGTGAGCTACGCTGGCCCATGTTGAGCAGTTTAGAGTAATTCCTGGAGAACCGTGCTGCGCATGCGCGAGGATTTTGGGGAAAGGAAATGGCGCAGTATCGTCCTCACATATCTCGGTGGACACCCAAACGGCGGCGCAAGGAAAGTGATAAAGGAGGGCGTGAGAGAAGGAAGGGAGAATGAGGAGCCGTAGTGGAGGGCTCCAGAATAATTTCGACCGCCTGGGGATCTTTAACATATGCACTGACATCGCACAGCACGCGGGCGCCTTTGCGTTTCAATAGAGGTGAAACGCAGCCGCCGCGGTCGGGTTGACTGACTGACTGACTGACTGATGTTTCTGAGAGGAAGAAGGAAAACGAAAGAGCACTGGCCTGCCTAGTGGCTCAAGCCGATCCGCGCTCGCTGCCGCGTGCTGAAAGTAGGAGGGGTAAAGTATAGGAGAGCAAAGAGTGAAAGAAAGACGCGCCGCGCCCCGGGCCGATACCGGAGGCAGCGCAATACTGGGCCGACCCGTGCCAGAGTGCTTCAAGCCAAGCACTCTGCCATATTCAAAAATACGTTTAATATGTTAGGTCCAAGGACCCGCTGCAGATATTAAATCCAGCATCAGATATGAGCCAACCTGTGGTTAGCGGTCGGGTTCGAAACCGGGAACTCCAGATAAGTAGCCGAGCGCCATAACCACTTAGCCACCGTGGCGGGTGATGTGAGACAAACAAATTATAATAAAAAGCAACAGGAGGCCTGGGTGCAGGAATTAGCGTAACGTCGGTCCTGATACAATTAAGTCTGACGCTGCGCCGGAGCCGCTTGATAGCGCCTCTCCTATTTGTGCGCATGCGCAGAGGTATGAGTGGTGGTATATATATAGCGGGGCGTTCGCCAGTGTGGTATAGCCATGAAAAAGGAGAGCGAAATTGCTGCTCAGCTGCAAATCATGCTCAGCGGCTCAGCGTAGCTCATGCTATGTATCTGGCATAGCCGAGCTAAGCCACTGCTAATTTTTTTTCACGGCTTGGAGCTCTTCCAGGTTCCCCCAAATTTCTTCACGGTTTAAGTTGCCCTCTCAGCGCCTCCCAAACCCGTCTTCTTCACGCCTTGAAAAATCTTTCCCTCTGCGCGAGAGCGGGAACGAGCCAGCACCGGGAGTACTGTACCGGGATCATGGAGGTGCATGCCCCTTTTCGACGCCCGTCGCAGCGTGGCGCTGAGCGTGCAGGCGCTCCGCACATACACGAGGAAGTGCATGGCGGTAGAAACACGCTGTTTAAATTAGGGGCTCACATGGAGCAATTGCCGACAGACCACAGTCAGCGTAATCCCGCCTCTACACAGAAACCACCACCACTGCTCTTCCAGCAAGTTGCACAGCGCATGAGATAGGATTGCTTCTTGGTTCTTTTACCTAGTTATGAAACGAATCCATGTAGCGTTGTTTGCACTTCTTTGTTCAATTATACTAGCCCGAATAAAAGAAATAAACCGTAAAACGACATCGTAAGGATGTAAAGTTCATTCAGTATTCACGCGCGACATTTTCTAATTACCGTGCTTTGCCGAAAGAAAATATGTCGTTTGTTTAAGTGTAGGCTGCACTTTTCTCAACGTGAGTTGTGTGTGTTCTGAAGTGTACAATGAAACTTTCCTCTGATGTTAACCGCAATCTTCTAGAAATGACAGGAAAGCAAATGGCAAACTATTTACCACATTTACTCGCGTTATGAATCCGCTTCTTTTCGCGAAAACCAAAATTTCAGTCTAAGTTTTACACTTTTGCAATCCAGATATCAGCTTTCTCAAAACACACGCACTGAGCGAAATTCCGAGAAATAGAATTGTGAAACCTGCCTCACTCTCATTTTTCTCTGTCCTGTACTTCAAGAAACGAAGAATAGATAACAAGTAAATGCATTGTATGACATACGACAGCCAAGGCTCCTTCAAGAGCTTCTTCCCCTCCCTCCCGCAACCGGTCGCCCCCGCACCGCGTAACAATTGCGCCATAGAATACCCAACACTCCTTCCTTAGATGCCTCGAGAGCCGCCTATGTGTGCCGGGAAAAAGTCAACTTTCAACAGACCTGTGTCTGCGTACGCCACTGGCGCACGCGTTTCTGGTGTGGCTCGCATAGCATGTGCCTTGTGACCGGGATGGGCAGCAGGTGCTCGTCTTGTGCAAAGCCAGTTTAGAAGAAAAAGTTCGCGATTTTGCACATCGGGCATTTCCCCTTGGACGTCAAGCTGTTTAGACCAGGGATAGGTGTCTCCCTGCTGTAAAGAAAGTGAAATAATAATAATAATAATAATAATAATAATAATAATAATAATAATAATAATAATAATAATAATAATAATAATAATAATAATAATAATAATAATAATAATAATAATAATAATAATAATAATAATAATAATAATAATTTATTTCCATCACCATACAGTGTTGGAGGGGATGGGAATAAAAGCGGTTATCGCTCGACAAGGTCCCCACCCCCTGTACAGCAAGTGGGCACTGGCATGCGATGGCGCTTCTTTGAACAGACAAATACACAATCACCAGTGTGTGTTGAAAATAAATACGGGTTGAAGCAAAAAGAATAAAAGCAACAAAAAAAACGCTGTTATAAATATTATAACGAGAGCAACCAATACATGAAAAAGATGTTTAAAATATAATTACTAAGCAAGTGTGTCTTCAGAAATAAAGTAGTCGAGGAGGTCAGAGCAACTAATGTTTCCTATGTCAGTATTTGAGGCAATTAATCTATTCAGGAGCGAGGGAAGTTGGAATGTTACCATTTACCGTCCATAATTCGTTCTCACTACAGATACTATACAGTGTGGTTTGCGACGGCGTGGGTACGTGCACTGAAGTAACTGAATCGGGGCTAAGTCTGATATATTTGTTATGCATCTTCTTTGTTCTATTTTATAGGTGCGCAATAGTTTATAAGCATACAGGTTTAAAACGTTAATAATCTTTTGCCTGGAAAGTAGGTTTTTAGTTGAGTATCTTTTTGGCAGGTTATGAACAATTCTAAGGGCCTAATTTTCAAGAAGAGCGAGTTTTTTCAGACTCGTTTGTGTAGCAGTACCCCATACTAATGAACAGTAGCTTAGATGTCAGCGAAATAATGCACGATACAACTGAAGTTTTACCTTTTGTGGGAGACAACATTTAAAACGTGTCAAAAATCCTATGGCTCGAGATTTCTTTGATGCGATATGATTTATGTGGTCGTCCCATTGCATATCTTCGGTGAATATTACATCATGCGGTTTGAAAGATTTTACTAACTCAATATGATCTCGGTTGAAACGGAGCTCACCGAATTCACTGCACTTTTTGTTTTTTGGATGAGAGAGTATTGCCTTAGATTTTGTTGCATTAACTGAAAGAAGATTGTTATCAGACCATGTCTTTATTTTTTCCAGGAATATGTTCGCATTTTCCTGTAACTACCAGAACCGTCGGATAAAAACAAACTGGTGTCATCAATGTAAATAATAAAGCGAGCGTTATTATCCCCAATAATGATGTCGTTAATATACTGGTTGAAAAGCCATGGTCCAAGGATACTTCCTTGGGGCACCCCGCAGGTGACTATTCGAAAAGTTGACTTGTATTAATTTATTTTGACATACTGTTTTCTATTGGACAAGTAAGATTTAAGTAAGAGTAACGCTGTGCCTCGAATTCCATAACATTTAAGTTTTTTCCTATTTGCAAACTTCCTCAATATATATTCCTTCTGGTGTAAAAGAGTAAGTTCCGTTGAGCGGTTTTTTCTGAAGCCATACTGGCAGTCGGTAATTATGGCCTGTTTATTTAAAAAGCTTTCAACTAGTTTAAGAATCAGTTTCTCGAACGCTTTGGAGAAGACGGGCAAGATACTACTTGGTCGATAGTTTCCAAAGCTGGTTTTGTTTCCTTTTTTTGTATATGACTGCTACTCGAGCAATCTGCATTCTTGCAGGGAAGGTGGAAGTTTGTATGCACAGGTTGTATATGTGCTCCAATGGCGCAGCGATGATGTCGATGACATATTTAGCTAGACGCATCTGGATATTATCCGCATCACACGAGGAACTGTTCTTTAGGTCACTAAAAGTCGACAAAATTTCTCTGGTAGAGACAGGTTCAAGGAACAAAGAAGGGGGGGGGCGCCTGTCAATGGATATGTGAGATGTATCAGCAGAGGGGTTCAAGGCAGGAGTAAAATACTTAATAAACTCTTCTGCGAGATGGTTACCTGTGTATTCTATGCCATTGTTAGTAATTTTATCGTGATTACCAGTCTGTGAAACGCCGGAGTCAAGTGACCGCATTTTACGCCAGAGTTTATCAGGGCGATTAGATGTATCTGCGAAGTAGTTCTCGTAATACTTCAATTTTGCCACCAGTATGTCAGTGTTTAATTTATTTCTATACTTCTTGAAGCGGTCAAAAATAAGGGTATCTTTGGTGTAAATAAATAGCTAATATAGTTCGTGCTTTTCTTTAATACGCGTATACAGTTCGCGTGATATCCATGGCTTTCTTATTGTTATAGGTAGCCTCTTTAATTTTGAAACAAAGTATATGTTGTAAGCATGAGTAAAGTTGTCAAGGAATAAGTCATAAGCGTCTCCGCACTGGATTATTTGTCCATACCTTGAATATGCACTCAAAATCTTTCTAAAGCTCCTTCTGTTATACATTGGCACATAACTTTCCACGAGGGTCATGCTTCGGAACCTCCTTCTGGCAAAACAAATATATGCCCATATGATCGCTTATGTCGCAGCATGTAACTCCTGAATAAATAAGTGAAGAATCAATATTTGTTAAGAATAGGTCTATGCATGTTTGGGAATTGGGAGTTATACGGGTTGCTCTGGTTATCATATTTCTAACGGTATAACATCTAAGTTAGACATCAAAATCCACACTGCTGCTCGTTGAACATGACATATCTATGTTAAAATCGCCTCCAATGATTACATCGTATTTATTCCTAAGTACAAAACCTAAATAAGATTCCATTGTTTCTAGAAACGTGCCCATATCACCAGAAGGTGGCCTGTACCCCACAGACATTAAAATGTTTCCTATTTTAACTGAAAGGATTTCAACGTCATCCAACAGGTAACACAAATCGTGTCAAAATTTCGCACTGAAAGTGGGGATTAACAAGTATGCATACACCCCCTCCACGAGAAGTTTTTCGATTTAAAGAAAATGTTGAAAATGAAGGCAATTCAAAGGTATCGCTGTCGGTCAGCCAGGTCTCCGTGATCATAATTACATCTAAAGGGAAGCCAAAGGTACTTAACAAGACAGAGAAGTCATCTCGGTTGTTCCTGACTGACCTGGCATTTAGATGAAAACATTTAAGTACTGACGGGCTTTTCAATTCAAAACAAACGCTGCTACCGATTTTGCACGTAAGAGGGTACGCGTCTGGTGCCATCATGCTACTGCGTCATTGCATGCAACACTCACAAAAGGTACCTATTGGTAAGCTTTGATTTACACAACAACCTGTTTCGGCTTAAGGTAAAGCACAATTCCAGAAATGCAATTCTGTCATAATGTTTAGTTTCCGACAGGCGTCTTGTGGCAACAGGGGAAAAAACGTGAGCGTTTGCACGTGATCCCGGATCCTTGACCCTGTCTATCCCTGGGGCAAGCCACGTCCGGTCTCGAGGGGAGCGTGCGCGCTCTTTCTTACCGCCTTTGCATTCGCTGCGGAAGCAATGCGAGTTTTTCTCCGGGAGTTACGCCGCCCGCTGCCGCTAGAGGCGCGACGACCCCACCGCTCGCTTCCCGCCTGCATCTGCGGCGGCGGGTGGCTTTTGCCTGGTTTCGCACTGTAGTCCGCTGGTTCATGGTGAGCGCAGCACCGCAAAAAAACAAAACAAAATGCAGATGCTTAAGCTGCGTATCTGCAACACATTCTACATGTGCACAGATTCGTTGCAACAAACTTTGCTCGATGAAAACATTTAAAATGAGGAATCACTCTCCCATTCCTCACAACTATGTCGAGCATTTGTGGTGTTAAATCCAGAAGGAAATACTGTGAACACTTCCTCTCGTATATATCATGGTCCGTGATTAAATGACATGTTAATGCTAAGGGGAAGAGAATGAAAACTCAGAGCGAAGGTTTTGTGCTCGTCCTATAAAAATGTACTATATCGCGGAAAAAAAAATTTGTACGACGCTTCAGCCGTAAATACGATAGCGCTGGAACGGATGGCTTGAGACGATACTTGAGTCGTTGAAGTGTCAAATAAATTGATTGCTGGGAGGTGTACATAGTACTTAATTACGCCGATATCGCTTTTCGCACGTCCTGAATGAACTTTATTTTCACTCTCAGATACATCACAAGTTCCTTAAACGAGGTGCCTGTATTGATATCTAAAAAATACTAATTACTAATGTGCGAGCAAGTAAGAAGGATTGTAATGCATTGTTTTGTGCTTGAAGCCAGTGGCACGTGGCCTTTCCGCTTTCGTTGCCAAACGAGAGGCCACCAGATTTCTCTGGAATGACTGTAGCCGCGTGCAAGTCTCTCGATCTTCATGTTCAAAATTGTCGTAAGCGCATTAGGCGTGTTCCAAATTCCTTTTCACCTTTAAATTTTGCAAGGCCGAGAGCGACCATCATTCTGGCCTTCGTTGACCGAGCACTTGTTTTATCCCTGCGTCGCCGAACTCCTTTCTCTGTGAGTGCACGAGTTAGCCAAATAAACAATTTTCGAGTTGGACGCGAGCTTCCTTGTCGTCAATCTGGCTTGACTATCGCTATCAAAACAAAACAGAAGCAACCTGTAGAAGTTGCGTATGCTGCCACTGATATTGAGGCGTACTGAGTATTGCAATTTCACAAAGTTTGTATGTCCAATGAGTGACTTCAGCTGCCATAAAGAGCTCCATTTTTTGTTGTCCATTTATATGCAACCTGCGGTGTGTCCAGAAACTGCCTAATATATTTGGTTTAAACATATTTGTAAAAGACGTCAAATTATACACTTGAATGCCCAATGCCCTCTTTTCTTTTAAATTCAGGGGCTTAGTAATTACTAACATGTAAGCATTGCAAATGTTCATTTTTAGTTCCTTAGATTGTAAGCTATTCCAGCTGGTATAACGCGCATTGCTGTGGGGTTAGTGGAGCTCCGTTAAGTTGCGGAAAACTCCTTTTTGTGGTGCTACTTTGTTTCCGTAATGACGTGAAGAAAGTTCATGCTCACGGGAGGTTTATCGAAAGCGATGACGAGGCTACAGATATGCAGGAGAAAGTCATTGCCTCTTATATAAGTCTGCTCGCTCGTAAAGGCCGGTTTTTCTTAGACAGAGCACAGTTAATAACTAATTTTGCCTTGCAAGCAGCTCATGCTAGCAGTTACTGTAAACAATTCACTTAATTTTTGTGTCGCCATGGGTGGGGGAGGTCGTGAGGCACCGCCAAACTTCCAAATGCCTTTCCAAAAGAAAATATTGGACGTCGCGTGCTTGCAACGTGCTCTGCTCATGCACCCAGGGTTGGGTTCCGTCTATAATCTTCCTTTCGCGAATGACATGACGCGTTTTCTTTGGTAGCACCATGAATTTTTGCTAATACCGCTGTTGTGCAAACTTAAAGCAGCTGCGCTTGAAATTTCAGGAGCTATATTTGCTCCGCAGAATCCTTTACTTTTTGAAACTTGCCATCCAAGTATTGCATGCCGCATATCATTCTACACACTCCTAAATAACCTGCCGCAAGACGAACTATAGAAGCTGAAAGCCTTGCTTTTTCGCCAAATATAAGGGTAGGACGTGTTGACGTCTGTGCTCGAAGCATACGTTCGACCATACAAAGTCGGGCTCAAGGAGAGAGCGCGCAAACGTTAGGGCCGTTGTACGATCGTTTCGGAGCGCCTTCCGCCTCGTCCGCTTCGCGAGCGGGCCTGGCGGATCTGCCTCGTTCGGCGAACGGATGGAAAGTTGGTCAACTTCAACTTTCTGGCGGACGAGCGCATCCGGCCGACGACCGGATTGCCGCTATTGGCTGCTTTTCTCGTGACGTCAGTGACGTCCGAGCCCCTCCTCCCCCCGCCTCGGTTCTGCCCTGCCGGGGCAAGATGGCCGTCCGTCGACTCAACTGGGGAGCGCGGCCTGGGCAGTGGCAGCGATGTCGCGAAGCGTGTTATGTTGGCCACATCTTGATATTACCAGTGTTCAGAGCGACTGCAAACTTCGCCGCGTTCAGCAGTGGCGAGCGATAGTTCCACTAGTTGAATTCTGTAATCATCTACGTTGACGGAGTTGACAGAGCGCCTCTTCAAAGCGATGCAAGACCTGTGCAGTGGCGGTGTCACGAAGTGTTTATTTCGAGCTGTTTGTGGTTTTTGCATGCGTTTGTAATTCCTGCTGCGGCTCTGCAAACCGACGCAAGACCTCTGCAGTGCAATGGCGGTGTCACGAAGTGTTTATTTCGAGCTTCAACACGCACACCATGGTGGTGCCGAAGCGCAGCCTACTAGGCCTAGGTGCAGGTCGCCGAGGAACGGAAAAAAGTACCACGTGACCACGAAAAGAGGTTATTATTTAGGGGGGGGGGGGGGCGCTCGTACGGGAAATAGGTAGGGAAGGGGGGGGGGAAGCGCAGTGTGCAGGGATATCGGTGTTTGGAGAGGGGGGCAGGAAAGGAGGCAAGGGAGAAGGTAGTCGGGCGCATACCGATCTGTCCCTTGGGATGCGGGAGCCCGTTTCGGCGCGCGGAGCGATGCTGGCGGTGCGCTCGCGCCGGCGAGGTTGCCATCAGCCGGAGAAGGCTATTGGACAGACGGATATGCCCGGCGCGCCAATCGGCATGCTGGGACCATCCGCCTCGCTCGCAAGCGCCAAAGTGATCGTACAACACCTTTCCGCCTGACGTCCGTCTGGCGGCCGATAACTGGCGGACCGCTCGCGAAGCGGACGAGGCGGAAGGCGCTCCGAAACGATCGTACAACGGCCCTTAATCCGTTGTTTCAGATTTCTCCCATATGGCAAAGGGGCTGAATACGCGGTCTTTGCGTAAAACGTAAGAGGCAAAATATAAAGGCTTGACGGTTACCACTGACGCGATCCGAACTGGGAGCGAGCGCGCGTTATACTTCGGAGTGAATGGCGGTCGCAGCGGCGGAGCGGTGGGGCAGTGGCGACACCACCGAGGTGCGGCGGGAGGCGGAATCAGACCCCTTGGAGAAAGCCGTAAGAAAAGCGCGCGCTCCCCTCGAGGCCGGCCGTGCGCAAGCAAAGTGAGGGAAGCTTTGGTTTACACAAAAACCTGTTTCCTCATAAGTTAAAGCAGAATTCCAGAAATACAATTCTGTGGCAAAGATTATCTTGCGACAGGCGTCTTGTGACAAAAGGGAAAGAACGTGAGTGTGCCACCGTGATCTCGGATCCTTGACGCTCTCTTTATGCCGTCTAGTTCGCTGGCATGCTGTCTGGATGGCATGCTATATATAGAGTACCATCGAAATGCTGAACCACATTCGTACATACCCTGCAACTACAGCCGCACTTTTCCTTGCTTGTTGCATGATTTACCAAAGTATGCGATAGTATTGTTCAGTGAACTATTTTCACGCGACCACAGATATAAGAGCTGTTACAGGCAGAGTAAACTGGGAACTGGGAAAAGCTACAGTGAAATAATACAAATTCGTTCGAGTACGGGCTATGAGGGACAGCGCACTGGAGCCTCTTCGAACAAATTCGACTCCCTGGGGTAAATAGCCGGGGCATTGTTGCGTTTCGTGCCCGCTGAAATGTGGGCATAGCGGCTGGGTTCTGAGCCGGAATTGCATCATTCGGCGCCCTGTGCAAGACTTTGCCGCCCCCTCTCTCTCTTTGACTGTTACTGTGGGACAGTTTCTTTTTGATTTTTATTGCCAGTCCTAACGAATGCATTGCGGGGGGGGGGGGGGGGACACTTCTAGTTTTCATGATTTTAGCATTCGTATTGTAGTATTTGCGCTGGCGACGGTAGAACACTTAGTTGATCTCTATTTTATTTCGCCCTCTAACTTATGTCCCTTGACATCCTTTGACCTTGCTTGTCGCGTACAATTTTTACACGTTTTCATAGCATTTTGAGGATGAAGATGAATCGTAAAAGAAAGCTGCTTGAGGTAACGCAAATCATCTCTTATACCGGTAAAAAGAATAATTTATTCCTTAAAATGAATACAGCACAGCCTCACCGGACAGATGCAAACGCTGCTCAAAGGAGGCCCTCAAGCCAGTGGCGTCAGCCGATAGATATGACATCGTGGCTAATCCTGTTAATCCGTGGTTAATCCTCTTGAACCTGGCGGCCCCCTGCGATGCCACTCTGAGAGGTGCGGACCAATTAACTGCGATATCATGACAATCGGCCGACGCCGCAGCGTAGAAAAATGCTACAGACACCATTGTTAACATTTATATCTACCACTATGAGCTGCTTCCTTGATGAGGTCCATATAAATGCGCTTTTTCGTAGGACAGAAGTGGAAAAATTAGTCACTTATTTGATTCCCAAAGATGGGAAAAAGTTGGTAGCTTGTATTATCTTTAAAAGGGAAGTTTCGTACCTCAAAAGCGAAGCCTCATTTCCGCAGTTGTATCCCACAGATAAGATCCTGGCAATACATCATACACGCATATTACAGAAGTCTGATTGAAAGAACACCGAAAAGAAGTCGTCAATAGCTGTTGTAATGAAAGTACCAATAGTGATCATGCGTGATATTGTTCATTCATACTAATTTATTTTGTAGGTTTTGAAACGAGCACATTTATTAAAATCAGCACACAAAACCAAAAGGTTCTGAACCCAGGTTAGAACCTTATGTGCAAACTCCAGTCACCATATTCAGACAAGGCTACGAGTCACTAATTTGAAAGCATTATAGATGGACTTGACAGTAACAAGCTGACCTTCTAACCAGAGGCCATCTGCTTCTAGACTCCAAATTCTATGTTATGCCCGACGACAGCTGAACCGCTTCAGAATGTTTCTGAGTAAAGCCATATAAAATCTACTTACATAAGCTTTAAAATAATAAACTCAGACACTTATATCCGCGAATACTTTTTGATGCCGGCTGTTTGAATGCCGCCACGCTCTTTCAAAGTAACAAAAATTGCTAAAATTTAAAAGAGCTAGCTCTCATGGCATATTGTATCGCGATCACATGCGCAAATAAACTTTTTTAATAATGACACAGGGCTGACAGTTTTCAAAGTTGCTCCACGACAAGCATATATGAACACCGGTGAGAACTTTATGTAGCTGCGTTTAAGTTCATCGTAATAATCTTCTTTATTTAAAGCTCCGGTCGAGACACTGGGATCGAGCTCTGGCATGTGTTCTTTTCTACAAGACATAAGTCACCCGATAAAAACGTAAGCATCAAAATGAACGCAACTTCATCAGTCCGAACCATTCCTGCAGCGTAGGTTGCCACCGGCGCCATCTTTCCTATTTTAGGCAATATCAGGTTTCATATTAAAAGACCTCAGGAAACTTCTTGATAAAAGCTATGCCAGATCGTCGCACACCATTTTAAGCGGCATATATCAGAGTACATAAATCCTTCAAGCATTTTCGAAATCTGTCCATGTTACGGCGCTATACAGTTTCAAATTCTGAGAAATTAAGCGAAATTTGCCCCCTGCCATAGGCAGCATCGTATAATATTCGAACGGGCTTGGAAGCTCGTGTATTACCAGTACAGAACTGAAACTTGGGCACATTTCTCAGCTAAGTGTATGTTGTACAATACCCTGCAGCAGTTTTTGTAGGTGCTTTTGTTATACGATTTCTTTGTACCCCTTCCATTTCAGTTACGCTCCCTGCCGCCGCCACTGGCGGCAGATGGCAAAAGTAGTAGATGTCCCGGAAAGCTGGGCATCAAAATAAGCGCCGCTGAAAACCCCTTTGCAGTGCATGTTTCGTCATTTCATTTTGTGATCTATAACGACGACCAAAAAATCGACTGTGGTTCAACTCGGCTGAACCTAGTAAGACGAGCGAAAACTCAGTTAAGCACGGTTAAACACTGTTTAGCTTTGATTAAACTTTCTTGCATTGATTAAACTTTCTTGCGTTGCACTTTAATAATGTGAAGACTGTCTTTGATCCGTGATGCATTTTGTCACACTGTTTCAGTTTCGGTCACCACTAGGTCACAACCCGGTGAGAACCTGTAGGCCAGGCATTCAGCTCTGTGCTTTTTTATTTGCCACGAGCGTATTGCTCTCTCCTTTGCCAAACCAATCTGACGCCTTTCGAGATCGTAAAGATCAGGTCCCGCTCGACGGCGACTATGCATCGTCCAAGCTCCAGTTCCGGCACGTTGCTCATCCATGACTTTGTGTGAAGGTTATCTCAGGCCACACACTTTTATGTAGCGAACATCACGCGATTTGCGGTACTTGCGAAAGTACCGTCGGCTCCGCATACGCAGCTGTGGCGAGCCGCAGCGAGTCACAGGATTCGACAGTTGCAAGCGAGCGAGCGCCCTCGGCTCAACGCCCGCAGCTGTGCCGAGGCGTGGCGAGTCGCGTGGCATGACGTCATAGCCAAGCCTCTCATCCTCCTGGTTTGAAGGTCAACTTTCATTGCCAAATGACCTTCAGCTTTGTACGGGAGCAGTAGAGCTTTCGCTCTAAGCGTTCAGCGGTTGTCTCCTGTTCCCGAGGACGACCATGCTCGGCATGACGCTATTGGCTGACGCTCGTGCAGACAAGTGCAGCGCCTTCACGTCATAGGTTTAACCCCGCCCTCCACTCGTCTGCACATGCTTCCACGAAGTGAATCCACATTAGTAAATTCTCCGTTGTTGTCGCACGTCTGTAGTGCAAACTTCTGAGAAAACTTTTTTTTTGTGGCGATTACTTTCCAGTTGAACTTGGGAAGCACCTCAATTGTAAATAGGGAAGCACCTCAATTGAGGAATCACCTCAAATCTAGGCAACGAGCGCTAGCGAAGAGCCTTTTTCTCATTTAGAATTAGCTCTCCAGGAAGAACACCGGCAGCGACTTTCTTTTTTTCCTCCACGTGCAGATCGCAAGCTATGCGATCTGCTCCGACAGGGTAAACAATTGCTCACGTGGTGATTTTTCTCCTTCCATTTGTATGTCTTCAATTTCATGCAATGTTGTTTTTTAAAGGAAGTTTCTCAATATTTCATCCAAGAAAGCCAGCAGCCGAGTAGTTTCTTCTATGCTGCGCGGATCGTCTAGAGATATAGAGTCCTTGCTCGTTGAAGGTTAGCAACGCGGCGAGCTGCCTTTGTTGACTAAGAGAGAGGGGACGAGGCGAAGAAGGTTTCAATTTACTGGAGGAGTTCTTCGCATTTCCCTTTTCTTCCTCTCTTCCCGGAAGCATTTTCGCGCCGTTTCTGCGCTTGCCTATGTTGTTCGCAGGTAGTCGATATTGGCTGAAGCGTAAACACAGCCGAAAAGCTTGGTTTCTGTCCTTTGTTGGAAGAAAGCTGTGGAGCGTGGAGAAGTTCTAACGTCGTTTTCGGGACTTTCCGACCAGCAATGTACTGGATGTAGCCTGTTATTGATGCGAGAGTATTATACAGATCATCGGCAACGAAACCCAATCGATGAGCAGAAAAAATGGCGTCCTAAAACGCTCGTCAACAGGCAAAGAAGAATAAACTTTCTTCCGAGGCTGAGGAGAATTGAACTCCGGAGATTTAAAGTGCGAGGCCAACACGCAACCCATAGTCAGCAAAACCGCGTTACTTCTTGGCGAACAAGGGTGGACCTAATGTGTGCGTTGCCTTAGGACTCCATGCTAATCAGTATGTGTGTCATTAGAAAGTAAAAATAAAGATAGAAAACAAACTGAATAAAAAACAATGTTTTTGCTTTCAAAGCACATGCCTATTCTGCTAATCCTTCATTAATTCCATATCCCTCAAGGAAATACTTAGCATTATAAAAGGACAGAAACGCGGAAATTTCAGGCTTTGCATTCTTTTGCTGATAACAGTGGGCAGGACATCAGCTA
>JARKHS020003442.1:0-17447 GCA_030143305.2 Amblyomma americanum | reverse complement strand
AGCACTGTGAAATAAACGTGCCCCTCTCCCAATTTCTCATTTAATAACGATCGAAAAATGCATTTTGTACGAAAGTCAGACTGTCATATAGAAGGTACATTTTGTGCAGAATTTTCCGGGATGACGGGTGCACACACCGGGATAATCGGGCGTCCGTACAACGAAGATACCTGCGTTTTGGGAATAGATATCAGTGACAGAAGATTTCAAGGTACCGGATGAAATGGTGCGAATTATTGCATTATTCTAAAAAAGTTATAACTTTCGTCTAAAAAGGAAGCAGAGTCCAATAGCGCCTAAGAAGTGTTTTCGGCGTACTTAACAGTAATGGCCGAAACACTGCATGCTAATGTTTGTAGGGCACACAGGTAGAACGATGCATTCCAGTTTTTTTTCCTCCAGTTCACCGCGAATCTTGTTACATTTTAATATTACCAGGCTTCATACTTCTTAAGATTCTTAGCATTCACCGTATTTTCACAGAATCTGTCACAGTATTTTAATGTGGATCTATGCTTACGAAACAGTAACGGGCTGCACGTGTCAACTTATTTTTTTTTTATTTCACCATCTTCTTACGACTCCAAATACATTGTTAATGTTTTTAACCATTCCACTGTCTAGACGTTAATCAGGTTTTGACTTGTGGCGTGCAATATTACAGACCAGAGTGTGGCTGCGACGTGTGCCAAACTTTTATACCCATTGCAAGTACACGCCCCAATAAAGTCACAAATATGTTCAAAATGCTTGTCACTCACACTTTCTTATAGGTGCGTTGTAGTGAAGGTCCAATAACGCTATTATCAAGCTAGCAAATGAATCAGAATTGCTGATTTTTAAAAATGATACTAGCCGGCAATCTGCCTTGTCATTTTTCTTACAGATGCTGTGGTTAAGCGTTCTAAGATGAGCAACTTTCCCTTAATTTCTTTGTGCTTAACTTCTGCTTAATTTCTTTCAAGAAATTAATAATTATGAATCTTACATTTCAGTATCTAATGGTATGCAACAACTTCCCTGCTGTGTGAAGCGCAGGCTCCGTTCTGCTTGCAGTTTTATGCTGTATAGTGTGCAATGAAAAATGAGCGCAGTTTTCATGTGGTTTTCATGTAATTCCTTCAGTAGATTCTGATTTTATTTCTCAGCGCAGAAAAAAAAGGGCCCGAATTTTTTTCCCCCAAAAAATTCAATTTTCCAGCCACATAAAATGACTGCTGCGTTGTGAAGATTCTACAAAAAGATTTGTTCTTTCTTAGCAAAGTTCAATTGGGGGCTTTAAGTGTTTTCTTGAGAACACAGGGTAACAAGCACTTCACATCTTTACTGGAGTTTTAACTTGCCTCCCGGAAATTTTTCTGAATTATTTTTTTTCTCGTGGCTCTTGTTCGTTCCACTTTTTAAAAATTCTTTCTTACCACATATCCTTCACCACAGGACCGTCCTTCTACTTGCGAAATAAGATCTCTAGCTCGAAAAAAAAAACTATGGTGCCGTAATTACAAACCTCTTTTTATTTAGCGCTCAGTCTATTGTTCAGGAAGCGAAATGTCTCTAGGGTTCTTGTACTACATGTAAAATACGAGCTCTTAATTCTTTTGGGCACTACGAAGACTAATTCCTTTGCGAAACCTGCCAGAACAAGACCTATAACATGGATCCTTCTCGTCTACTGGCAGCGCGTATTGAGAGAATCTTCGATAATGTTATTTAAAACGAATTTCTGGTAGCTTTCTATTCTTTATGTAATTTTGTTTTCTGCACAACAGAAGGACAGATTACGCCTGAGGTGTCCTGATAGTCAGCGCACAAGGTTCAATCTCTATTGTCTGTTTCCCTCACGTTCAATAACTTCGAAAATGTAATTACCCTGCCGGCATTGTTAGGCCAAATTCAAATTCTTTGTAGCAGCTAAAACCTGCTAGGATTCCCAGCTACGTTATCAAGGTTTTCCTTTGACCGTAGGTTTTATTACACAGCCTGGCAGTAGATTTCAATCTGACTTGTTTGCAAGCATTCAAGAATAAAAACAATTCAATTTTATATTTCATTCCGTATTCTGCGAATTAGGTTAAATGAAGGCTTTAGCCCGCACTTTCCTAGTAGTACGGCAGTCGCATTGCCTATGCATAGCCAGAAGCCAATTAGGTGATACTCTGAATCCAGATCAGCGTATGCGCTGGAAGAAAAAGCAGCTATAAAACTCTCGGAACCGTAATTTTCGCTCTGCAAGCACAAAGATAGAAAACAAAAAAGCAATAAAATGGACGACTTCACATGAAAGAGAAAGAACAGGTCTGTGGACAGGGAGCTTTTCTGTTCGCCAGTGCCAAAAAATACAAAAATGCATGTAAAGAAAGCAGGTCTCACCGAGACTCGAACTCGGATCGCTGGATTCAAAGTCCAGAGTGCTGACCATTACACCATGAGACCGACTCTTTCCGACGCCGGGAATCGAACCCGGGCCGCCTGGGTGAGAGCCAGGTATCCTAGCCACTAGACCACGCCGGAGACACTCGACGCTGCAGCTGCGGAACGTTTTCCCAAGACGCGGAGACACGCACGGCCGCGTGGAAACGACGGGGAGGCGGCGTACAGCAGCTACAGCTGCAGAGCGACGATCAAGCGCGCCTGTTTACTGCATGTCAAACGGCTGCTCTAATGAGAATTATTGGCGCCTTAAGTCTTTCCGCATGACTACAGGTGGCTGTATCCAGACTGGTACCCACGTGAGACACTAGAAAATGCTAAATATATGCTGGAAACCAATTAAAGGCACAGAAATAATTTCAACGGCCTTTTCCCAACAGAAAACAACTTGGAATAAGAGGTCAAGAACTGGAAAAAAAAAAATTACCCAATGACTGTGCATCTAGTGCCACTATTGAGGAATCGAACCAGCCCAGTCTAAGAGCCATATTATTCAGTAATTTCGCCCGTAAGTGCAAACACAGTATACAAAGCAACTATAAGAATATATCCGGGACAATTTTCGGGAAAGTTCTCAAAGCTTCGGGATAAAAATGAACAAGAGTTCATGATCGCTTAGCCTCGTAAGCGGTTAAAAGTCTCAGTTTCTTTTTTTTTTATTCTAGCATGGCTATAACTAACGAGAGGTATTGCGAAAGTTCATACTGCACAGGACATTGCTAAAGAGCCGTCAATAGAAGCAAACGCTGATATTCTCCGCGCTTGTCCTTGCATATTAACTAAAGAACAAAAAGCAATTGGCATCACGAACATTGTTCTTTTTCGGTGAGCCGGTTAGTCATTCTCAGGCGCTTTTGTTCATGTGTTCGCCGTTACCTGGAAGTGTAGAGCCAACAGTGTATCAAAGCAAGCTAAAGTAGCTTAAAAGCTATGCTGCTAAGTTAAAAGATGGCACAGCAACGTATTGTTCATATCCTTTACGCCAATCTACTTCAGTGTTCTGGAACAAAAGCTAGTGAAAAAATGTGCCCTTCTTGCACGGGAGGTCTAAATGATGTGAAATTTGCCAGCTGCCGACATCCACTGGACAAAAATACCGAAAATATATGAAGCCCATCTTTTAACAAAATGGCTCTTTCGAGAGAGCTCTGTCGAGTTAGCCACCATATGTCTTTCGTCATACTTCGCGTAATATGGCCTCACTAAAAACTGCATGACCTCGCACTTGAAGGAAGAACATGATCCAGGTCTCTGGTCTTCTGACATATACTGCTAGCATACTGTGAAACACCCTTGAGTGTAATTTTATCTAGCAGGCTGTAAACAGACGGTCCGTTTGTCGGGAAGGGTTGTCGATTCCTTCACTCTGTCCATTCCTTAGAGAGGGGAAGGGAAGATGTCTGGTAGTCTATCATGGTGCGCCTTTTTGTCATAACACCGCAATTGCTCTAGATTGTCTCATTCGAGCGCCGCATTTATCGTTCTGGTCTAACACCAAGCTCTGAAGGCCCGTCCTGTTTCGCTCTTGTTTCATCCACCGAATATGATTTCATATTTAGTCGCTGCTGATATAAGTAATGAAGCTTGACAGAATGAAAATCTTTAAGAATACTCACGCTTTCGCTGTTGAAACAACAAGCAGCATGAATAAGACTTCATTCGGCCAATCTATGACCACACTCTCTTTATTTTTTGGTAACCAAAGCTCTAAGGGGACGCGGTTTTCCAATCACGAAAATTTCGAGAAAATCTACTCTGAAAAAAACCCTTATTTTGTATCTATAAGGCGTTTTCAGTTATATCCGGAAATCACAGCAAAGGCTTTGAAAAATATTTTCGTGACCGCAGGTAGCAAAAAACTGGCTAAAATTTTTGTGAATATGCAAGTTTTCTCTAAAGTGTGCCTTTACGCGGTAGCGTTAAGGAGCTCGTGTCGCACAAAATTGGCGTCGTCGTCGTTGACCGTCAACAAAAAATCCACGAAAAATTCCCAGAGAAGCAACCTAGGAAGCAGTTGGGTCACCTAGGTCACGTAGCCTTGCAATGTCCTCCCGACCTGCCCCTTTCGATTCGGAGCTAAATGTGCACCGTTGCAGGTAAATTAATGATTGGTCTATAAAGGTCGCGCGGTAAGAGCTACCTCGGTTGCGTAATCTCCAACGATGGAAGCGAATGCTTAACAGCTGCGCCACTGCGCCAGGATATGATATGAGGACTCGCACGGATATGTAAACCTTAAGTAGAGAATGACCAATTCTGCATGTATTAGCACTAGCCTATTAAGCTATCGTGTCATAACCTTAAGGTCCAATTTTGACCTGACTATCCTGCTTACGAGAAGCATAACATGACAATAGCTTCATGGATTTTCTTGCAGTTTCTTGCGTTGTGTTACTTGATACATTCTTTGTCCAGTGACGTTCTCGTATTTTTGAATTACTTTCTCAGTTTTCCCTTATGTCACTAATTTGTTATGACGATAATGACTGCATTAAGCAAGCGTGGATATGCAATTATGTGTCGAAAAATTAGGATGCTAAAAATGTTTGGAGTATGTCACTGCATCAAACATCTTTTGTTGTAAAGTTTGAGAGTGACTGGAGGCTACTACCAAGTTTTGTTGTCACGCCATTCCTTCTGGAAGTTTTGCATCGCAATGAAGCTTATAAAACTCACAGTGCGGTTACGACTGTGTAACGTGATGCTCAGCGATAGTTGTTCAGGCGTTTAGTTTTGGGGATAGTTTGCTTAGGCACTGGTGTAGTGGCCAAGTGATGCACCCCTGCACTGACAGGCGCTTGTTCCAAACAGAGCCACCCGTAGGCTTATGCGACCCATGTAGACCGTGACATTAACGCACCCATCGGTTACGCCGACGATGGCGCCGGCGCCGACGAGAAAGCCAGAGATGAGCACCTAACAGCTATTGCTGTAAAATTCATCTCCAAACTATTTGAGATGTTTCAATGAAATGGTTTTAAGTATCCAGTGCACTTCCCAATAAACAGGGCAAACATTCAAGCTCTACACAAAAAATAATTTTTTTTACCTCCGATCACCGCCCCCTTCCTTAAAATAAGCGTAATTGGCATGGGAATGAAAACAAGTCTTCAAGGAACAACGTCGCTGCCCCCGTGTCAGGCAGCAGTGGAACTTACCCACCAGAGGCTTGTCAGCAGGGCCGGTGTTCGCCTCCATTCCTTGTTTTCATCATTAGCCACCTTGCTTATTATTGTTTCTTCTCTTAGCAGCTCGTAAAAACGTGGCTAAATACGCACTAATTTTAAAGAATCCCGTTCCTAATAACTGTATACATAATGACTCAGAATCTTTTTACAGTACTACACTAAAGAGACTCTTCTTCAGTGGTTATAACGTCATTGGTATGTATAGCAAGCAAACTTCCCTCACCGGCTACTGAGAACCTTATTGGAGTAGGCCGAGGAATGGAGATTTTAACAACACGGGAATGATGTAATAGTATACAGTATATAGTTTAGTATATAAATACTACAATATACTATGAAGTAAATAGTAGTAAGTGTATAGATTTGCGTTACGTCGCAGTTAAGAAGGAAGCTGATGTACGCAGATAAGAAAAGTCGTTGTCAAGTTTTAGTGAGGACAAATATACTGCACCGCAGTGCACTGCACTGCTCACTAAATAACCTTACTGCTCTCAAGGACCTTTAACAGAATATTTCGCTTCCAGTACTGCATAAAAACAGGGAAGAGACAATGGCAAGTTACATTATCCGGGCAGACCTAACGCTTTAACTGCTCCGTCCTTTTGCCTCCGTTCTAAATTGCTAGGCTCTGGAAATAAGCGCATTGTACACGTTTGCAAGTCGGCAAACAAATGCATATCATGAGTATTGGGCCGCTGACAAAGGCACACCTAAAAAATGAATTCAACTCAATTATTTGAATTAGCAGAAATATGTGCTGCGTTAATCTTGCTGCAGCCACATTTGTAGGCTGCTGCTGCTGCTGCTTGTTGTTTGTTAATGCCCATACTGTATAACAGTCTTTCATCACAAAACATTCTGCTCTACTGATTTATAGTGATGTATATGTTTGTCTTTGGCACCTTAAAAACTTCAATATTACTTCCGTCTTCAATAGAAATGAGAAGAAAATATTACGAGCAATCTCGATCACTTCGCAGCTTACAAGAAGCACCAAATTCTACAATACCCGTGAACAGTAAAGAAAAAATAAAGAAATTCGATTTACTCTTCCCGGGTCGCGACAGGGCACTGGTGTAGTGACAGTCTGTGTAGGAAACTCCAGGAATAAGAGGCGCTACGGTTCCGACTACATGCACCATCTAATGCGTTGTTATGTATAAGAAGACCAACACATAAAGGGTTAAAACTAAATCTGAGCAATAACACAGGCTAGGGCAGCACGCCAGGCTATTTTTCCTCTCTTCCTCTTTATTTCCCCCTCCATATGTGCTCGAATCACTAGGGACTCCTCTGTGATGAAGCCCGACTTTAAGCAGTGCATAAATCACAATCGGTTGCAAAGCCCTTAACATGTACTCTACGTGCCGTCGTGAAGACCTCCGCCAAAAGCCGATGCTTCGAGCCTTCCGTTCAGAGGTCGACAAGCCGCACGTGCATGTTCTCAGAGAAAGTAGGAACAGAAAAAAGTTAGCTGAAAAAAGAACCTTACTTCCAATTGCATAGAAACAAGCATGTAGAAAACTAATACGTGAAGTGGTATTCTAGAGCCCTCAGATAGAGCGATTGAGAAAGCCGTTCAAGTTCTGTCTTCTGCTAAAAAAAAGAAGCAAGTAAACTCACTAATTGCACTATCGTAATCAACTGTTTGTGCCCGGCGCACAGGTCCAGATTCTGCAGAATTGAGTCGTGCTTTGTCCCATGGGCGGCGATCTTTCCACCTCTCCCACTTTATTAAAATCGAGCCTGTTTGAAGAGACGTCGGCCGTGCCTTTCGTTGCTATTCTGCCTTCCGAAAAATTAAAATATTTACAAAAGGTGATTAAACCGTTCGGCACACGAGCCCCCTTTCGATACTTGCCTCGGGCGCTTCATTTTTGTCACTTTTCCTTTGTTCCGACTACTTTTCAGATGGTTGCGCGCTCGGAAAAGTTCAAAACAAAATTAAAGGAATTTCGTTAGCATTTAAGCATGGGAGTTAGCCTACAAAGCAACTCCCTCTCATGGTACACATGGTAGGCTCAATTCTATGCTTTATGTCGTTTTGCAACAAATTTCATCAGATTTGCTACACGTCCTAACATTCAATTTAATTCCAGTCACTCAGATATTTCAGACGTTTTGCTGCACGTGTCCAACTTTGTTGTTCTTCTTTATAGTTTTACTTATCACTCGAGGATCGACTGCTGTTACAATATTAACGGCTAAAATTGCATTCCTTTTGAACACGTCCTCTGTGCGTTACCGGGCCTCCGATAACCACGAGAGATCAAAATAAAACGTACACATATGTTTAGAAGCAATAGCGATCAATTGTGTACAGATATCATGCTTGTATGTTAAGGAGCACAAGCTAAATGAAGAGAAAATATCTAGCCACCAGCCAGGAAATAAGACAGCTTTCTTAACTATCACATCAATCTGGTAACGGTCTCTCGTTCGATAGATTTTGGCTGAATGCTTTTTCTTGCCGGTATCAAGTGTTGCCCTCTCTTCCTTCACTACCTCAGCTACTTACGCGCCAAAAAACCTAGCACAACACAACTCAAAAACTTTTGGCACAGTAAACACAGAAGAAACGTGCTTGCAATCATCGACAAAAAAACGCTGTCCACTCCTTGTCCTCGCCTTGCGGCTACAAATTCTGAGCGCTCATTTATTAATTAGTCCTTATCCCAATCTTCCTATCCGATGCGCTCTCCAGTCACCTTCTACAGTTGGGCGTTTTTCCAAGAGGCTTTGGGAGCTCTTCAGGATTTTTTTTAAGTAGTTCACAATCCTGTTTCGTGTTCTTCTTTTTCATATATCCGTTTAAGTTTTTGCTTTTGCAAAGAAACTTGAAAAAATACGGTAAAAGGGCAGTTCTGCATTGACTTGTTAGTCCTGAAAATCTTTATGCAGCAGTTAAGCATCTGTTATTCTTACTAGTAGCTAATAAGTGATCGTGTATGTCAGTGGTGCCTTTTTTTTCTTCCCGTTCACTGTTCACATAAAACAAAATATTTTATAAGACACAATTATTCGAAAGCGTAGATCCCAAGTATTAAGAACACAGCTCAATGGCCTGCCATCTTGTTCGATACTTCTTAAAGAACTCGCTGACACGGCGGCCCACAGCGGAAGGGAGGAAACTTTTCGGCTTAATCAGACTCGTGCTATGCATGCAACTCACTTGACATTAAGATCAGACGTGATTTAAGCATGAGATTCTTTTAGCTACCGTTCTCAGGAATTTCTGTTTACCTAAGGGGAACTTTACACTAACATGACGCCAACCTAGGGGCAGAACGCCAACCGTGAAACGAACTTGATGAAACTTTCCGTCTGATTGGAGAACCATTGGAAAACATTGGATGGCCGGAGGCAGCCTGTAGGACTGTGTGTGTTACACCGTTCCTATCTAATCATCGCTCGCAAGCCACGACGCCAGACTGCCTCTGTGAATTCCTCGAACAGACGGGCTTGACATCCCGCCTGTTCTCCGCCAGTTAGTGACGCGCAGTGACCGAACACTCCGCGTGTGCTACCATGGACGATCATCAGCTGGACGCTCCACTCCAGCTGTAGTGTACAGCATGTCCTGCGCGCGCTCTCTCTTACTTTCTTTCTGAAGCGAAAGCTTCACTATGTTAGGTTTTCAAGAGAGCAGCGTCAGTGCAGTCACGTGACTGGTGTCACTAGGTGTCATGCCAGGTGTCACGTGGCAGGTCATGTAACCTACTGATGTCATCGCAATCTGCCCACCGTGGCAGGTGGCAACTGCCCCATCGGGCAACGGGCATTTCATCGACGCTTTACAGACAATCCGTTCGGCAGAGTGTGTGGCGTTGGAGAACGTAGCCATGAAAAGGAAGCTTCTTTCCACTAGGGTTAACCAAAGTTTAAACCACTGCTATTTTTTTCGCTCAAACACATCCCGCGCGCACGACCTGTACTTATGTTACTTTATTAACAGAATACTTGTCCATAGTACCTATCGACGTCTACCCTTTCTGGCTGTCCCCTCCCCTCTTTCATTTAATTTTTCTCCAGTCTGCCTGCTATCCTTTATTTCCGCTGCCCCAGCTCAGGCGCTTCCCGTAGCGATGGCAGATGCCGGAGCTAGCGAAAATCTTTCCTTCCCTTTTATTATTTGTGAATAAACCACTACTACTATACCAGAAGGCATGGAAGCGACTTTAATATTAGGGTTATATTTGTGCTAGGAGCAAAAGTACGAACAGACGTGGGGCGTTTATAAAAAAAATTGTGAGGGCGGCTCTAAGAGGAGTGGTTAATAGTTTACTATCTAGCTACGGCTCTGTCGCTGATGTTATGGCTGTGGTTGGCCCAGAAAAGATCGCAGAAACGTATACGTGCGACTGCGCCTGTCCAGCCGTCCAGAACGACAGACGCGTCTGGCGTCTGCTCGCAGACACCAAGTGCGTGAGCGGTGTCCACCCAATCGACTAGACGCTCCGTTAATGTGTGGTAATGTTCTGTGTCGCCGATAAGAAACCTAAGCTTCTCAGGCAGCGCTCGACCAGAGACTAGCGCCGACCACCCGTCGAGTTGCAACTAAAGCGTGCCAGAATTTTAGTTGAGAGACACGCGCTCCTGAACGGTAGCGCCTTTCGTTTCCATGCTTCATCACGTATACGTACGCTGGGTGTGGTTTCGGCAGAGCGCATATGCGCGCGCCTCTAGGCACGATCGGTGACAGGCGTCGTGTGAAGGCTGCAAATCTCTTAATGAGAAAGCAGTGCAGAACCATCCCCTTGGAAGGATGATGACTACTGAAGTCCAGCCTAAGCTCCAGATGCAGTACCCACAGCCACACTCGAGTGACACTCGAGTGTGGCTTTGGGCAATTCTTGATCTAGAAGTGCCAGCCACCGCCCGCGCACCCAGCGTCTACCTCGATTCACCCTCCCACTCGATCGTCGAGCAGCTTCCGCCTCTAGAAGCACCATCCACCTCCCACCCATTCAGCTCTACCCTCCAGAAGTTGCACCCACCACGAACTAATGTGTGTTCCTTTTCCACAATGGCTCCACCCTCTAGAAGCCAACCCAGCATCGGAACGAAAAGAGCATCCGACACGGAATACAAAGACGCGGTGGGAAATCCAGCTACCCTAATGAACCCCTCAGCCACACTCTTGGTAGGAGGCTACATACACACGCACCGCCACCCTCCAATATCCTCCCTTTTTACATTCACCCTGCAAAAACCACCATCGATCTTAACCCTCCCGAAAAATTCTACCGCATGAGTGAAGCCTCGGAATATAGTAAAAGCATTCATTCGATTCAAATCATGTAAGCAATTGCTGATGCCAATCCAGGTTCTTAATTCCAGCCAACGACAGCGCCGATGTCGCATCCATGCCCGTGCTGTTCACTGCGGATTACGCACTCTGTTTTGTGAGCGCACGTGGCAGTATTAGATACTTCGTGATCGGTTTCTCTGTCATTGCCGGCGATGTCAGAACCGAGACTAAAGGCGCGAAAAAAGTCATTTGTACATTTTAAACGTATTTGGGCATATCTACCTCGGTTGCATAATAGCTGATGACCTGCCCACTGTTATCAGCAAGAAGAATACGAAGTCTGAAATTTCGTCTTCTCTATCCATTTTAATGCTAAATATTTTCTGCAGGGATATGGAATTAATAAAGGATTAGCAGAATGGTCATGTGCTTTGAATGCTAAAACATTGTTTTTCATTCTTTTTGTTTTTATTTTATTTTTACTCTCACTTTCTAATGACACACATGCTGATTAGCATGTTGTCCTAAGGCAACGCACACATTAGGTCCACCCTTGTTCGCCAAGAAGTAGCGCGGTATTAGGGACTATGGGTTGCTTATTCGCCTCGCACTTTAACACTCAGGAGTTCCATTCTCCTCAACCTCGGAAGAAAGTTTATTCTTGTTTGCCTGGCTACGAGGGTTTTAGGACGCCACTTTTCTGGTCATCGATTGGGTTTCGTTGCCGAGGATCTGTATAATGCTTTCGCATCAAGAACAGGCTACATCCAGTACATTGCTGGGTGGAAAGTCCCGAAAACGGCGTTAGAACTTCTCCACGCTCCACAGCTTTCTTCCAACAAAGGACAGAAACCAAGCTTTTCGACTGTGTTTACGCTTCAGCCAATATCCAATACCTGCGAACAACACAGGCAAGCGCAGAAACGGCGCGAAAATGCTTCCGGGAAGCGAGGAAGGAAGGGGAAATGCGAATAACTCCTCCAGTAAATTGAAACCTTCTTTGCCTCGTCCCCTCTCTCTTAGTCAACAAAGGCAGTTCGCCGCGTTGCTAACCTTCAACGAGCAAGGACTCTATATCTCTAGACGATCCGCGCAGCAGAGAAGAAACTACTCGGCTGCTGGCTTTCTTGGATGAAATATTGAGAAACCTCCTTTAAAAAACAACATTGCAAGAAATTGAAGATATACAGGTGGAAGGAGAAGAAGAACCACGTGAGCAAATGTTTACCCTGTCTGAGGAGATCGCATGGCTTGCGATCTGCACGTGGAGGGAAAAAAGACCTAGTCGCTGCCGGTGTTCTTCCTAGGGAGCGAATTTGAAATGATAAAAAGGCTCTTGGCTGCACTCGTTTACTAGAATTCAGGTGCTTCCTCTATTGTGGTGCTTCCCAAGTTCAACTGGAAATTAATCGCCACAAGAAAAAGTTTTCTCAGAAGTTTGCTCTTCAGACGTGCGACAACAACGGAGAATTTAGTTATGTGGATTCACTTCGTGCAAGCACGTGCAGGAGAGTGGAGGGCGGGGCTATAGCTATGACGTGAAGGCGCTGCACTTGTCTGCACGAGCGTCAGCCAATAGCGTCATGCCGAGCATCGTCGTCCTCGGGAGCAGAAAACAACCGCTGAACATTAAGAGCGAAAGCTCTACTTCTCCCGTACAAAGCTGAAGGTCACGTGGCAATGAAAGTTGACCTTCAAACCAGGAGCAGGAGAGGCTTGGCTATGACGTCATGCCACGTGACTCACCACGCCTCACCACAGCTGCATGCGTTGTCCCGAGGGCGCTCGCTCGCCTCGCAACTGTCGAATCCCGTGACTCGCTGCGCCTCCCCACAGCTGCGTATGCGGAGCCAACGGTACTTTCGCAACTACCGCAAATCGCGTGATGTTGGCTACATAAAAGTGTGTGGCCTGAGCTAACCTTCACACAAAGCCATGGATGAGCAACGTGCCGGAACTAGTGCTTCGACGATGCATATCCGCCGCCGAGCGGGACCTGATCTTTACGATCTCGAAAGGCGTCAGATTGGATTGGCAAAAGAGAGGGCCACACATGCGTGGCAAATAAAAAAAGCACAGAGCTGTAGTCCTGGCCTACAGGTTCTCACCGGGTTGTGACCTAGTGGTGACCGAAACTGAAACAGTGGCAAATTACTTCACGGATCACAAGACAGTCTTCACTTTAAGAAAGTGCAATGCCAAGCCATTGATATGCAATAAAGTTTAATAAAAGCTAAAAAATAACTAACCGTCCTTAACTGAGTTTTCGCTCGTCTTACTAGGTTCAGCCGAGTTGAGCCAGCGTTGATTTTTTGGCCGTCGTAAATAATTGTAAAATGAAATGACGAAACATGCACTGCAAAAGGGTTTTCCGCGGCGCTTATTTTGATGCCCAGCTTTATGGGACATCTACTACTTGCGCCATCTGCCGGCAGTGGCGGCGGCAGGGAGCGTAACTGACAGGGAAGGGGTACAAAGAAAAATCTTAAAACGTGAACGAAGGCACCAACAAAAATGCTTCAGAGATTTGTAGAATATGCTCTTAACTGAGAAATTTGCCCAAGTTTCAGTTCTGTGCTATTAATACACGAGCTTCCCCGCGCGTTTGAATATTATACGATGCTGCCTACTGGAGGGGGCCAAATTTTGCCCACTTTTTTCGACTTTGAAACTATATAGTGCCTTAAAACAGACAGATATCGAAAAATGCTTCCCGGTATTATGTACCCTGGCATATGCTGCTTAATGTGGTGCGCGACGATCCGGCATAGCATCGATCAAGAACCTTCCTGAGGCCTTTTAATCTGAAAACTGATATTGCCCAAAATGTGGAAGATGGCGCCGGTGGCGAGCTACGCTGCAGGAATGGTTCGGACTCATGAAGTTGCGTCCATTTTGATGGGTACCTTTTTTATCGCGTGACTTATGCCTTGTAGAAAAGAACACATGTCAGAGCTCGAACCCAGTGTCTCGACCGGAGTTTTAAATAAAGAAGGTTATTACGATGAACATTAACGCAGCTACATAAAGTGCTCACCGGTGTTCATATATGCCTGTCGTGGAGCAACTTTGAAAACTGTCTGCCCTGTGTTATTATTAAAAAAGTTTATTTGCGCATGTGATCACGATACAATATGCCATGAGAGCTAGCTTTTTTGAATTTTAGCTATTTTTGTTACTTTAAAAGAGCGTGACGGCATTCAAACAGCCAGCATCAAAAAGTATTCGCGGATATAAGTGTCTGAGATTATTATTTTAATATTTACGTAAAAAGATTTTATATGGCTTTACTCAGAAACATTCTGAAGCGGTTCAGCTGTTATCGGGCATAACATAGAATTTGGAGTCTAGAAGCAGATGGCCTCTGGTTAGAAGGTCAGGTTGTTACTGTCAAGTCCATCTGTAATGCTTTCAAATTAGTGACTCGTAGCCTTGTCTGAATATGGTGACTGGGGTTTGCACATAAGGTTCTAACCTGGGTTCAGAACCTTTTATTTTTGTGTGCTGATTTTAATAAATGTGCTCGTTTCAAACCCTACAAAATATATTAGTATGAATGAACAATTTCACGCATGATCACTATTGGTACTTTCATTACAACAGCTATTGGCGACTTCTTTTCGGTGTTCTTTCATTCCGACTTCTGTAATATGCGTGTATGATGTATTGCCAGGATCTTATCTGTGGGATACAACTGCGGAAATGAGGCTTCGCTTTTGAGGTACGAAACTTCCCTTTTAAACATAATACAAGCTACCAACTCTTTCCCATTTTTGGGAATAAATAGGTGACTTTAATTTTTTCCACTTCTGTCCTACGAAAAAGTGCTTTTATACGGACCTCATCAAGGAAGCAGCCCATAGTGGTAGATATAAATGGCAAAAATGCTGTCTGTAGCATTTTGCTATGCTGCCATTCGTTACTCTGCGGCGTCGGTCGATTGCCATGATATCACAGTTAATTGGCCCACACCTCCCAGAGTGAGATCGCAGGAGGCCTCCAGGTTCAAGAGGTTTAACCACGTATTAACAGGATTAGCCGCGATGTCATATCTATCGGCTGACGCCACTGGCTTGAGAGCCTCCTTTGAGGACCGTTTGCATCTGTCCGGTGAGGCTGTGCTGTATTCATTTTAAGGAATAAATTGTTCTTTTTACCGGTATAAGCGATGATTTGCGTTACTTCAAGCAGCTTGCTTTTACGATTTATCTTCATCCTCCAAATGCTCTGAAAACGCGTAAAAATTGTTCGCGATAAGCAAGGTAAAAGGATGTGAAGGGACATAAGATAGAGGGCAAAATAAAATAGGGATCAACTAAGTGTACTACCGGCGCCAGTACAAATACTACATTACGACTGTTAAAATGATGAAAACTAGAAGTGCCCCCCCCCCCCCACAATGCATTCGTTATGACGAGCAATAAAAATCAAGAGAAACCGTCCCACAAATAAAGTCAAAGAGAGAGGGGGGCGGCAAAGTCTTGCACAGGGCGCCGAATGATGTAATTCCTGCTCAGAACCCAGCCGCTATGCCCACATTTATGCGGACGCGAAATGCAAAAACGCCCGGGCTATTTATATCAGGGGATCGAATTTGTTCGAAGAGGCTCAAGTGCGCTGTCCCTCATAACCCGTACTCGAACGAATTTGTATTATCTCATTGTAGCCTTTCCCAGTTCCCAGTTTACTCTGCCTGTAACAGCTTTTATATCTCTGGTCACGTGAAAATACTTTAGTGAACAATACTATCGCATACTTTGGTAACTAAGCAACAAGCAAAGAAAAGTGCGGCTGTAGTTGCAGGGTATGTACGAATGTGGTTCAGCATCCCAATGGTACTGTATTTATAGCATGCCATCCAGACAGCTCGCCAGCGAACAAGATGGCATAAAGAGAGCGTCAAGAATCCGAGATCACGTGGCACGCTCACGTTCTTTCCCTTTTGTCACAAGACGCCTGTCGCAAAATAATCTTTGCCACAGTATTGTATTTCTGGAATTCTACTTTAACTTATGACGAAACAGGTTGTTGTGTAAGGCGAAGCTTCCCTCACTTTGCTTGCACACGGCCGGTCTCGAGGGGAGCGCGCGCTTTTCTTCTTACGGCTTTTGCAATGGGGCCTGTTTCCACCTCCGCCGTACCCTGGTGAGGTCGCCACTGCCCCACCGCACCGCCGCTGCGACCGCCGTTCACTCCGAAGTTGTCGAGAACGCGCGCTCGCTCCCAGTTCGGCCCGCGTCAGTGGTAACCGTCAAGCCTTTATATATTTCCTCTTACGCTTTACGCAAAGACCGCGTAGTCAGCCCCTTTCCCATATGGGAGAAATCTGAAACAACTGATTAACGTTTGCGCGCTCTCTCCTTGAGCCCGACTTTGTATGGTCGAACGTATGCTTCGAGCACAGACGTCAACACGTCCTACCCTTATATTTGGCTAAAAAGCAAGGCTTTCAGCTTCTATAGTTCGTCTTGCGGCAGGTTCTTTATCAGTGTGTAAATGATATGCGGCATGTAATACTTGCATGGAAAGTTTTAAAGAGTAAAGGATTCTGCAGAGCAAATATAGCTCCTGAAATTTCAAGCGCAGCTGCTTTAAGTTCGCACAACAGCGACATAAGCAAAAATTCATGATGCTAGCCAAGAAAACGCGTCATGTCATTCGGAAAGGAACGATTATAGACGGAACCCAACCCTGGCTGCAGGAGCGGAGCACGTTGCAAGCACGCGACGTCCAAGATTTCCTCTTGGAAAGGCATTTTGAAGTTTGACGGCGCCTCACGACCACCCCCCCCCCCCACCACCCATGACGACACAAAAATTAAGTCACTTATTTACAGTAACTGCAATCATGAACAGCTTGCAAAGCAAAATTAGTTAGGAACTGCGCTCTGTATAAAAAAATCGGCCTTTACGAGCGAGCAGACTTTTTTAAGAGGCAATGACTTTCTCCTGCATATCTGTAGCCTCGTCATCGCTTTCGATAAACCTCCCGTGAGCATGAACTTTGTTCACGTCATTATGGAAACAAAGTAGCACCCCAAAAAGAAGTTTTCTGCAACATAATGGAGCTCCACTAAACCCCACAGCAATGCGCTTTATACCAGCTGGCTTAGCTTACAATGTAAGGAACTAAAGATGAACATTCGCAATGCTTACATGTTAGTAACTACTAAGTCCCTGAATTTAAAAGAATAGAGGGCATTGGGCATTCAAGTGTATAACTTGAGCTGTTTTACAAAGATATTTAGACCAAACATATTAGGCAGTTTCAGGACACACCGCAGGTTGAATATAAATGGACAACAAAAAATGGAGCTCTTTATGGCAGCTGAAGTCACTCATTGGACATACATACTTTGTGAAATTGCAATACTCAGTACGCATGAATATCTGTGGCAGCATACGCAGCTTCTTTTGGTTGCTTCTGTTACGTTCTGATAACGATAGTCAGGCCAGAATGACGACAAGGAAGCTGGCGTCTAAGTCGAAAAGTGTTTATTGGTGCTAACTCGTGCACTCACAGAGAAAGAAGTTCGGCGGCGCAGCGATAAAACAATTGCTCTGTCAACGAAGGCCACA
>JARKHS020003441.1:0-93954 GCA_030143305.2 Amblyomma americanum | reverse complement strand
CGGTGGCCGATCGTGTGGGTATTGTGCGCAAACTGTCCACCACGACAGGTGGTAGTTAAGCAACGATTGGTCACGGGATGTTGCTCGGGAATAGCAACCTAGATCACACAAGCCCCAACGGCGGCAACACTAGCCACCTCAGGGCAGTGGCGCATCCCTTAACCGCTGCACCACTGGGACTTCAGTTATTGGTGTGGCAGCGCGTTTACAGATATTTTTTGTTTCCCTCTTGCCATGAAATCACTCACTTCTTTGAGCAGTAGTTGAGACGTTAAACAACCGCTTGTCTTTTTTACTCTCTTTAAAAGACATACCCGCAGAACATAACGCGAAAACAAATAAAAGGTAAACTTTAAAACCCACATACTTTCTTCCCGTATATATTTCACTTCGGATCCTGGAAAGCTTGGTGTTGACGCCTCTGTTCTTGTCGGATCAGGCGACTTCTTTGTGAAGCCGACAGCTGAAAGGGAAGTGCCGGCGTATTCAAAGAGGTCAGCGCGCAGCACGCGCATGGGGTTCTTTGGTTCTGAATTTAAAGTGGCTCATTTCAGTGCAGACTGACTCGGTCAAACAACGGCTGTGCCCTTGGCATGCTCCAAGCTTCCTTGTTGTGCAGAAGGACGGCGGAAAGAAGGGCTTCGCTGCATGCCAAGAGGCGCTCTGCGGGCGTCAAGCCTCTCTTCTTTGCTTTATACACTACTGCGCATGCGTCAAGCCTTTATGCATCTTTGTTATGTATTTACTGCTTGCGGGTGCTCGTCTACTGAAGGACGCTCGGCGAGAGTGCAGCGCAGTGCTGTGACTGCATAGAATTACGGCTACGAGCATATGGGATAGGCAGGGTGAAATAGGGCGTGCTGCACAAACGTCATTAGATTTTTTTTTTAACTGCGGAAAATGTAGAAAACTACTATCGGGCTACACCAAGCAAACCTTGAAACGTGAGCAGTTAGTTGAAAAGAAATTCGATGAAATTTATTTTGGACAAGGTGTTACGAAAGTTATGGGAGGTGCATTATTTATCCTTCTGGCAAAGTTACAAGAAGAAACTTTGCAATTGCATGCGGCTTATGACAATGCTAAAAAATAATGCAGGTGGATGGGTGACGGATCTGTAAGACAGTCTTCGCAGTGGTTTGGAGTGCTTGGCGAGGTGTCTGAAATTGACTAATATCAGTACAGGACACCGCGCGAAACGGTCTCTAACGGACATGTTAGAAAGTTTCAGCAACTGGGTAGAAATGCTCCGCGGACTTTTTGAAAGTGGTTACTGCTGCGACCGACGTCATTGACGTGCTTCCCTTCAGAAGATTTTCCTCTCTGGAACATCATTTTAGTGCCCAAAAATAACGAAGTGCACCTAAGACTATTTACATGCTGTGAAGGCAAAAGCATTTAATTTTAGATTTATATTTTTCCTCTCTTTCTAATGACACCCTGTCACACAGTCGTAAGTAAGCGCATATATGCACTAGGTTGGCCTTTATTCTTCAAGGCGGGTTTTTGTGACCTATGGTTTGCGCAATCTGCCGGTTTTTGGTTCAATTCTCTACACATTCAGAAGAAATTTTATATTCGTTGCTGATGACGTCATGATATCACGCGAGTATTGGTACCATTTTACCACAAACGCCAGGCTCCGTTGCTGATGATGCATAACAGGCTTTCACCTTAGAAAAAAAATCGACGGTTTCAAGCATGCATTATTGAGATTTAGCCCAACGCTATCCGCGGCCACTGCCGCAATCCGCTGCCAGTGCGCACGCGATGATTGGTCCTTACGCGGCTGGCATATGCGTGCAACTTAACAGGATGTGGCGTTACCGGGCGACCTCAGGACGATATGCGCATAAGCAGTGGCTCTCCACGGGAGCGCATCGGAAGCATGTCGTAGCGGCCGCAGATCACGCTATACAAGAGCCCTCTGTCGTGATGTTACGATGAAACTGTAGCATATACAAGCGCTACGAGTCAGTCAAAAATGCAACCGGCAAGGCGCAGCTACAGTTGCTTTCTTCATGTCCTTACCTCCTATAGCCACCCATTGAGCGCAGAAAGTGTTTAGCGCATTTCATAAAATACCGGTAACGAATATTTAGAATAATGAAGACAATTAATCAGAACCGCAATCAGCTATTTAAAGCGCAAGATGCTGTACTCAGCGCTTAACTTCTGTCATTTCCTTCAACGCTGAAATCATGTGATGTACTGTACACAAGCTCATAACTCGGATCGAAGTTAATACCGAGGAGGCATCCGGAATTCGCGCTGCAGCGACTTTAGTTATTTTTTTTTTCCTTTTCGAAAGATTCTTGAAAATCGCGTCGCTGACGAACGCACTGCCGCACATTACAACGCGCGTCGCATGCGTAGTATGGTGTGGGCACACGCTGCAAATATTATCAAACTTTCCGCTCCAATGTTATCAGTTGAGTGCGTGCGTGCGTAAATACTTTATATCAGTACATAAAATACCTGTTTTGGTTGGGAAAGGGAAGGTGTTGCTGCGAATGGAGGGACGACGATGGTTTTCTTAGCAATCCTATAGCCCTTGGGCACTCACGTCAGGCTGCCTTCTGCCGTGCTGCGACCCTGGCTTGAACGGCCGGGTCGCAGCCGGACAGCATGGCCTGCCGCTGTTCTTCTGCAATGTTTTGCACTACTCTGATGGTTAAGCATCTCCCCACGTACCAGAGGACCCTACAACATTGCAAACTGGACAGGCTAAAGTACTCGCCAGCGCACACAACACTCGTCAAGGCACATTCATTAACATGCAGAAAGTTACAAACACCTTTCTGCGCCTTGCACTGCATCATAAAGTATACACTGAAAAATATATCCGAAACACCGTAAGAAGGGTCATCAACCAGCAAATATTTCCGCTTATTATCAGCTGAGTTAGAACTGTGCTTCTTTAGAAATGATACAACTGGCGAGTTACGATGGTTATTTATCGCACTACTAGGAGAGAAGTAATGAATGAACAAACCAATAATATCAAAACAGGCGCCACTATGCCTATGCATCATACGTGTGCCTCTCTTGAGCAGAGGAAGTAAATCAGCAGTCGCTGCCGCTGCTTTCAAAGGGTGCAATAGGGCACTGCTGAGCCAACCGCGATAGCGGAAACGCGGTTTCCCAGAGCGGAAAGCCGCTAGACGATGAGCCTGAGAAGAGTCACCGTGGTGACGCTCTTCGTCGAAATCCCCAATAGAACGTGTTTCCGCGCGTGGCAGTAAACATTAGAGTAATGTTGGGAATTGTTGTGTAAGGTGCAGAAACGTTACATGTTGTATTGGAACATTCCTTTAGTGTTAAAGATTAGCAAAAATATTATATCTTGCATTGAACACATTAGTTTTAAGTTCAAACAAAACTTGATGGCAATAGTGTGCTGTAAACGTTATTTCGATGTTTAAATTGCGATTATAAAGCAATATTACAAATATATTTCAAGCATTGTATCCATGAACTTTTCATGCTGTTTGTAAAGTATTTAAGTTTTCCAACTAGACCATAATTTTACCGCAAATATATCAGATGGCACCAGCATTAGATCGCAAGCGCTGACTTCACACTTCATAAGAAAACTTGGCTGACTACCCATTCATCTCTCTCACTTATATGGGACGCCCTTCTTGGCTAGTTAATAAATCTAGAGACCATGCTATACGTTCGAAGGAGCGTTTCTAAGTTGCATCTATCAGCTGTATTGTAATGCTCAAGTCCCGCCCTCACTGCCACTAGAAAAACATAGACTAATACACTGCACTCTCACGATTGGTGGGTCTCGCTTTGCAGGGTCACCTTTGCATTTTAGCGAAAAGTGCATATATGTTTTGAATTGCCAACTTGTTAACAAACTCAAGGTGACTTTTGCTCCAACGTTTATCGAAAACGCTTCTCAACCGATAGAAACAAGAGACGTTAAGACCAATGTATTGACTTCGACCAAAGCAAAAAAAAAAACGTTGTTCTAATAATTCAGTACTACTCACCTGGGATATTTTTAGCACTTTGTCTTAAAAACTTACCACGTTTATTTCCTGCTTACTTGGCGTGTGCCTAGCAGTCTGCATAAATTCTTTATGGATCTCTTCGATCCACTTTATGGTATTGGATGTTCACCAGCTTTGACTGTACACAAGGATGTGCTCTATACATCACGTGCAAAAGTACTTAGTGCACATCGTTGCAAGCCAGTATCTGAATTCTGAGAGAAAAGTGCGAGCCTCAGCAAATGTGTTATGCATATTCATATCTCTATGTCACTGCAGGGCTGAATCTAACTCTAACTTCCCTGTAATAAATGTTTTCCGGCACGCTATGGATGCCAAAGAATTGCAGCTACATTCTGCTACCTTCACAAAGCGCAAGAAGCTTAGCCACAGTGACAGAGAGAGGACCAATATATCTGTGACTGCATCGCCCTGCGCTCTCATACGAACGAGCTTGTATTGAATCTCATCATCGCAATTGCGAGCAATGCGCTGAGCAGGTATGTGTTTTACTTCGGTATGCGGCTCTTATTTATGGCTTCCACGCCATCACCGCGCTCTTGGCAGCGATTAATCAAGGCGAGCGCCATTTCATGGCCCACCACTGCTATATTGCATGGCAACCAGCGAGCTACCGAGAAGGTTTGCCGAAGGTCTTCGAGCGATAGATTGCGGGGCCCTGACACCAAAAGCGAAAATAGCTCAAAAACGAAGTCCTTGTTAGGTGGCTGAGGCACCTCCCTTTTTGCCCCTGCAAGGAAAATAGAGGAACGATAATGCGCTCGAGTTGCTCTGAGCAGCAAGTCTTACTTAGTAAGGTGTGGGTGTGGGCTAGTTGGCGATTCATGGTAAAAGTAAAGGGCGCCAAACACAGGGACGTAAGCGCTTGTCTGTCGTCTGTCTTACGTCCCTGTGTTTTTTCGCGCTTTACCTTTACTAAGTCTTACTTCTTGCAGGGAATTTAGCAAGTGGTTGAGGGTAGCCGATACCAATAAGGCTAGACACCGCAAACCTTTATGCTACTAGCAACAATTTATTATTTGCATCTGTTATTCGCTATTTTTCATTGCATTATTGTTCAATTAATTTTTGCTACTAACTTCATTCATTGAAAGTTGAGTAAGTGTTCTTGCCTCTTTAGTCGAAGTGCAAAAGAGTCCTATGCAAAACTAAGGGGTTGCCTTTGTCGACGCACTCTATACTTGGCGCAGGTCTTCAGTAGAAACTTCCATTTTGTCACCTACTGCTGGTTGTGGGATTAACTCTCTCATTCATTGCCCTTTTATTGACAGGTTTGTCTTCAAGTACTAGCAGAGGACACAAACGGTGGCTCCTCGCTACCTACGCGTTGACGACGCGGATTCTGATTGCAGCACCTTAGGATACGTGTGCCACCTAATGTACACATAGCTTGTTCGGTGTCAGTTTCGTTTACTGTCGGAATAGTATGCGCCGCGAACTGCTGAAGCTCATATATCGAACCCTTTGAGACGAGTCGAATAGTACCACCTCAAGGCAAGTACGCGAAATAATCGCATAAATTCTTTTTAAAAGAAATGATTCGGGTTTTGCGGTAGCTTTTGTATGGCTACGAAGAATATGTGTTTTCGTTTTATTGTTTCACAAGCACAAATTATCTAAAGAGCCCAAAGTGCACTCATTTGTTTGCATGACTGGTTATTGTAACAAAAAATGAGTAAGCAGAAGCGCAACAAAGCCCACAAAAGCACTGTGGAGTTTCAATGTGAACATGCGAATACGTGATATAAATCTCATAATCTGGGATGTTTAAAATAATTTTTAAACAGTCTATAGAGGCTTCTGACAAAAGGCTAAAAATATTAATCATTTCCTTTCAGTAAAAAATATTTTGTGTCTGAGTTGGTTAAGCTAGCCTCATAAAGTTTTTGTTAGGCAGGAACATACAAGTTTCACGGACAACGTCAGTGTCCTGCATACAATGTCGAACTTAGAAACGACAAGTTTCAGCCTTTGCATGCCTGCTTACGGATTGACAGAAAATGTGGTAGCTGTGAAAAATCAAGTTGATGCCATTTAAATGTTTCATTGAAAAGGCCCCCGTGGTCCTTATTACCAAAGGAAACTACAAGAACAGAGAGAGTGAGAGAGAGAAAGAGAGGAGAGTGGGCTCAGCTTTCCACGTATTGCGTCCTATGCAGCGCTCTCTCGTCGGCCCAGCGGGACACAACCTTTCGCGACCCTTCACGCCTTGCACACGCCTAGAAGCGAAACGTGGTCGTCGCATGAATTTGTACTCGGCTCTGTTGTGAAGCGAATGCAGTACTGAAACGTGGTTTGATTCTGAAACGGCCTCGCTGACCGTGACTCTCTTTTATGTCCCTTTTTCCTGTCGTTGTATTCGTATGAGCTAGAAGAGGACGTATACGTCAAGTGCCGCATGTGTTTTACCTCGGTCCCTCTCGGCATTCAGTGCACGCCGGACGGGTGACCCGCAAAAAAAAACAGGCCAGCTTTGGTGGTTTCTCGCATTCTAGTAACTGGGACAGCCACCTACTGCCCGGCGAATGGGCACCTGCTCTTGCAGAGTATCTTTCTTTCGCGTTCCATACGATTTTTTTCTAAATAGAACAGAACAACCAGAACCCTTCACGGGCCAGTCCTCAATGTGCATAAAAAATTAATTGCTCTGTGAGGCCTTTATTAGCCCCTAGTGGAACAGCGGGACACATGTTCTCCCGCTTCCTTAAAGTGCCGGAAAACAGGAAAAGGTGCACGTACGTATCATATTTCTGCGTGCCGAATAATACTGAACAATGAAACAAATCATTCAGCATGTTGCTCTGCCCTGCTCATAAGCCTCCGTGGCGTTCTGTGCATTTTTACAAGCTAGGATGTACAGTTGGGTGTGGCAGTACTGGCGGGAGAAATAAAAATTTTAGAATTGTTGACGTTCTGGCCCTTTTTCATCAGTCAACTGCCTCAAACTGCAAGTTTTGTTATCCGTCGATAAGGCTGAATTACGTATACGTACAACATTTTAGGACCTATTAAGTGCAAATGTGTACACCTTTTTTCTACAAAAAAGAAAAAATGAACGCTATAGCAGAGTCTTGCCAAATGCTAATTAGGTGCGCTAGCACTTCGGTATTCACTTTTAGCTTCAGTTTCAGTTCGAGTCTTATTTTCAGTGTCAAGAAGGCTAGACGAAGATATGCGAAATGTGACTTTAGCTCTGCCTTGAAGAGTATGACGCGATAACGTTAATGAAATAATCTCCATATATGAAGAACGGATCATTATGTACTTAACAATACTCGATCGTTGGGAGGTTAGATGTCACTAATGGCGCAGTGGTGCAGAGGTTAAGCGATGCGCCACTGCCCTGCAATGGCAGATGCTGCCCCAGATGAGGCTTGTGAGACCCAGGTTTCTCTTCCTGAGCAACGTCACGCGACTAATCTTTAATTGAACTGCCACCTGCCACGATGGGCGGCTTGCTCACTATCCCGTGGGCAGGTTGTGATGACGCCACATGGTCACGTGACCTAGGTGGGCAACCAGCCAGCTCTTCGAGGTCGCAAAATGACCGGAAAAACATCTGCGAAATCGGCGAGTGCGGTCGGAATGGCTTGAAAGTGATGTCATTCCATTTCTAGCGACATTCTGATTTTATTATTCAATCATCTGCATGGGTGTGAGGCACGCACTCAGTTTGCGCCTTATAAAAGGTAATCAGTCATTCAGTGTTGGCGTAGCAGTTATACCCACGAGCAAATTTAGCCTGGCCCTTGTGGCGGGGATGTGCCACCGGATCTCCCTCTTAATGTGAGCACGCAGTAAAGTGTCACCGAGTGTTCACTCATCCCGCGTCATGCAAGAAGGTGAACACAACATGTGACACTAGCTTTTGTTAACACTGTCTGTATCCGTTGTAGGAGCAGTGCCATGCGGGAACACTTAGGAGGGGGCATGCATTACCATACTGGGGCTATACATTCCTTTTGATAAATTCATGGATGATTAAGCAGAATGCGTCAACTTAGAATGCTCTAGATCTTCGACGTAGACTTCGTACCATGAACAGAAGTCCCTTATTAGGTTTTTTTAGGACGCTAGCACTAATGTGTCATCAGATTTCCCCGTTGTTTGTCTGCCTGAAGCCTCTATCTGTGACCTTGATGTTTTTGGGGCAGAGCAACCTCGGTCTCACAAGCCCCACAGGTGGGAGCACCTGCCATCGCAAGGCAGTGGCGCATCGCTTAACTGCTGCGCCAGGAGGGGCATGAGAACTCTCACCGACCTTTGAATGTAGAGTAGAGATCGTCCAATTCCTGACATATATGACCATTATCCAATTAACGCCATCGCGTCTTACCTTTAAGGTAGCGCTTGAATCCGATTTCACCGATCTTTGTCTAAACCCTGCTTGACCCTGAAAACTGAGCCTGGAACCGAAACCGAAGTGAAAACCGATGTGCTAAAGCTCGCAATTCACATCTGGCGTGACCACGCTAAATCGTCCGCCATTCATTGTTAACATTAAACATACGAAGGGACTTAAGCCTGGACAAGAGGCGTTCTCAAGCAATCACACATGTTACTAGCGCATATAAACAGACACGGACAAGAGAGTTACAAAGACGCACGCTTCTTCGTGTCTGGTTTTTTTTTATATGCGCTAGTAGCCTGTGTGTCTCTTTTGCAAAAAAAAAACAAAACTTTCATGCAGAATAGGAATGAAGCATTAATCATCCTTTTCTCTTTTTTGCTTTTCTTCTTTCAACCGATGTACCACTACTACCACCACCAGCTAACCATTGTCGTAACTCAGGAATGCATAATAAAGCTGTGGCAACGTTCCTATTTAAAATAGTGTTTTCTAAAAGTGAGTACTTACTCGCGATTGTTTCAAAGGACATAGATTTTTTTCTTCGAAATTTGCACCAAAATGATTCTTAAGTACTTGTACCGCCCCCTTTCGGCTCGATATAGAATGTGTTGGATAAGGCCAACTCCCTGTAAACCTGGCACACAGTGCCACGAACCCTTGACGAGCCAGAAATGACTGCGGACTTGTGGCCCGACTGTCTCGTCACTGTCCGTGAAGAGGGCTAAAGGCTCAGAGTTGTCTTTGTAACCGCTCTGAAAGATAAATGAATTGAATAAAATTCATCCGTACAAATTGACTTACACATTTTTAGTACCTCCCCTCCAACGAAATTACATTTCTCGCTTAAATCTAAACTGTGTAGCGCACTGTTACTTGCGTTCGGTTCCTGAACATCTCTCTGGGATTGGAAAACGATAGGGCGGATCACATTTTTATGGAGCCGAAAAAAGAATGTGCTGAAATCTCACGCCACCTAATATAACCACAGGCTGTCGGATTCAAACCAAACAGCTTCGCTACCTCGTGCCTCATAATTCATGGTTCGCACATAAAACCCTGTTGTCAAATAAATACGCTCAAATGATAGCATTCAAGCAATAGGTGACCTTCTACTCAGATCAGTACTACTTCTTGTCTCCAAGTACACGTTTTGGTGACATCTAGGTTAAATGTCTTAAGTGTGTATAGGGCGTACTTTTCGCAAGTCGCCAAGGTAAAGAAAACAGCCAGAAGAACCGGCCATAAGACGGTTAGAAACTGAGTAAGAACCGAGATGTCACTTCTAACAACTGAAGATGTCTAACGCACTTTTACTTCTGCAATCACACAGACACGCAAAAACAACCTACCAGGCCTTTGACAGCTAGTTCGGCTGAAATATTTGTTTTCCTTGTGCTCGATGGCACTGCAGCAGTACATATAGCTTGTCAACCTACGTCTCTTATACTAGAACGGTTTATTATACTAGAATGATTTATTTTTCTGGAATGGGGAGAGGTGGTAACAATCGGGTGAAATTTTACAACTCAAACTGGGGTACAACCCGCCGCGGTGGCTCAGTGGTTAGGGCGCTCGACTACTGATCCGGAGTTTTTTTTTTATTCGAAAATGAAACTGAGCACAATTCAATATGTACAATAATAACTGGACCCATAGCCAGGGGCTAGTTTCGGGTTCAACACAATACAATACAACATATTTGCAGCACGCGGAAACGAACATTTCTATTCCTAAAATGAAAATTAGAACGTTATAAGATTTACGGAGAAAAAATACAGGAATACAAACAAAACGCTCACAAAAAACATATTTCTCTTCAAAACAAAAAGTAAAAATTCATACCATATACTTCACATATTCATCAGGAACATTTTGAGGGATTGTACAAAATTTGTTTGTGTTTTAACCTCATTAGGAATGCCATTCCAGATTAAAACTCCATTGAATTCTAATAATCTTTGCCCGTAAGTATTGTGACAGGCGGGCAAATTGAAATGTTTTGCACTAGCAGCCCTAGTCTCCCATTTAGGAGTTATAAAGGTACTGTGGGGAAGCGGTTCATTGAGCTGTAGTATTTTATGAATTGTCAGGGCTATCTTTAATGTATACATGGAATGGAAAGGTAGAATGCCGGTGGACTTGAAAAGTGGTTCAGTAGAGTCAGTATATTTTGAATAAGTAATTATTCTTATCGCTCTCTTCTGCAATCGGATTACAGGTTCGAGATATGTGGGGTATGTGTTACCCCATGACTCCATGCAGTAGATTAGCTGGCTTTGTATAAAAGCAAAGTAGAGTATTCGGAGTATAGAGAAATTAAAGCATTCTCGCGCTTGTTATAAAATATGACAACCATATGCCAGCTTTGAGCAAACTTGCTTTACTTGATTCTTCCAGTGCATATCAGAATCGAGATATACGCCAAGATATTAAAACTGCTTACTTCTTGTATTGACTGGTTATTTAAATACAAAGCAACATTTTGGTAGTTTAATTTTTTTCCCCTAGATCGGAACAAAGTATATTTGGTTTTCTGAATGTTAACGGAGAGGTGGTTGTTAGTAAACCAGTTAAGAACCATTTCCATCTCTTCGTTTATCTTTTTGTTGAGTTCATCGATTGTGCCTCCTATAAATATTAAAGCTGTGTCATCAGCGTACATCACTGCTTGAGAATGTTTTAGTATAGACGGGAGGTCATTTACATAAAGCGAGAAAAACATTGGTCCCAGGACTGAGCCCTGTGGTACCCCAGTCAGCACGACCTGCGCCCCAGAAATCACGTTATTCATTACAACATGCTGTACGCGGTTTGTAAGGTAACTATAGAAAAAATCTAACATTTTCCCTCGGAAGCCATACTTACTGAGTTTATCAACAAGGATTGTATGATTAACCGTATCGAATGCCTTTTTAATATCTAAATACACCACTATGGCAATCTTATTATCGTTGAGGGCAGTATTTATCATTTGCGATAGGACAAGGACTGCGGATGCTGTTGATCTATGCGGCGTGAAGCCATGCTGACTTGGGCATATAATATTAAACTTACCTATAAATTTCTTTATGCGTATACATAGTATTTTTTCAAAAACTGTATTGATGACACCAAGGACTGAAATTGGCCTATAATTACTCGGTTCCGACAGTTCCCCTTCTTTATGGATAGGCACGACTTTAGCTACTTTTAGTCTTGCAGGAAATATTGAACCTTCTATAGAGTGCGTAAATAGGTGTAATAGGTGCATGGCTAATATGTCAATATTATCTTTGATTATTTTTACTGGAATGGCGTCCAGACCCGGGGATTTGCTTACTTGAAGTGTGCTTACCACACTAACAATTTCGCCCAGCTCGAGCTCTTTCATTACAAAACTATTTATAACAGGGTTTATAAGATTGCTAGGATCAGTTATCGGGATCAGCTGCTGGGCTAAGAGAGGCCCGAAATTTACAAAGTAATCGTTAAATATGTCTACCACATCCTGATCAATTACATCAGGTTGTACTTGTTGCTTAGAGGTAGGGCGAATAGCATCCTTTACGATGTTCCACATTTTCGCTGTATTTCCATTTGCTTGCTGAATAAGGAAGGAGTAATATTCCTTTTTTCTTTTTCTCATCATGGAGACTGTGGAATTCCTAAGGAGCTTAAATTGGGTAAGGTAATATTCATTTCTTTTATTCTGTTTCCATTTTTTATACCAGTACTTTTTTCTTTAGATCATCAAGAATGGATTTTGTCATCCACGGGCAAACAGGTTTCTTGTAGTTTCTTATGCATGTTTTCTCACTACATTGTGCAATTATACTTTGAAGGGCGTCAATAAAATTGTTAAATTCTGTGTCAACATTACCGTCATATGCAGCAGAGAAATCTGTTTGTTCCAGTAAGTTGCGAAGTAAGCCATGATTTATTTTTTTATGATGTTTAGTGTGATTATGCTTCACACCCTCTGGAGCCTTATTTTCCAGGGCAGCAAATATTGGCAAATGGTCGGAAATTGGAACAGAGCACACACCAGCACAAACAATGTCATCCCTGCTACAAAGGACATGGTCAATCAGTGTACTTGTGGTGGTGGTAATCCGGGTAGGTTCAGCTATTAGATTATGTAAGTTGAAGGATTCCAGCAACAATGTGTAATCATTTTGTGTGTCTGATGTGGCATCAATGTTAAAGTCACCAACAATAATAATCCTACCGTTAGGCCCACGCGATAACGAAGTGAGGGATGTTTCAAACCTTTCAGTGAAAGACCCCAGTGATGAACTTGGGGGGCGGTACACCACTCCAACTATTATGCCATTTGCCAGTTTGATAAAGAGTGCTTCTATACAATCGTCGCTAACAGATGCTGTAGAAAGGGCCCGAAATGCAATGTTTTGTTTAATGAATAAGGCTACACCACCTCCTCTTGCATGCGACTCCCGTGGGAGTGACAATAATTTATAGCCGGGGATTGAAATGGTCTCATTTTTCCTCAACCAAGTTTCACTTAAAGCAATTAAATCGAAAGTAGACTTATGGCGAGAAATATATCCAGTCAATTCATTGAGGTTTTTACGTAGGCTTCGAACATTACAGTGTAGAATTGAGAATGTGTCCCCGTTTTCTATCAGTTGGTCTATGTGAGAAATAGTGTACGGCATTTTCTGCCTTTAAAAAAAAACAAAGAACACAAAACAAGATGCTACCCTTGATTCGGTCAGTCTACTCTCCCTAAGTCGTCCTCTGACGCAATGTGTAGGACAGACGACTTTTCCACTTTCCTCATCAAGATTTTCCCTTGTTCCACCCAAATGAACTTCCAGCCTTCGTCTTTCTTGAGTTGACGGGCTTTGGTGAGTAGACGTTTAGTTTCCACACAGAGATGCTCATTAATATACACTGGCTCCTCGCCCTCGAATCCCAGATCCCCGGAATTGATCCTTTTCTTCCTAGCAGCAGCAATCAATCTATTTCGGGCAGTCTTAGTACAAAACTTCACAATAACGTTAGGTTTACCCTTATCTTTCGACCGCACACGGTGAACCACATCGATGTCACCCTCCGAGACAGAGGCACCAAGGTTGAGCGCAATGTCCCCAACCGCCTTCCGCAGGTCTTCGTCTTTAACCATAGGTAGCCCCCGAATTTCAACGTTCATGCTCCTGCTATACTGCTTTAGTTCCACAATCTCCTTCCTGGCTTCTCTGAGTTCTTCGCTTAGCCGTTCGGTTTCTATTTTGCTACTGGCGTTCTGACTCTTCACCTCTTCAAGCTCTTGACGGAAGCCTTCAACATTCTTTCTGAAATTCTCAAATACACTGCTTATATGGTTCATGGATTCACAGGCGTCGGCAAGATCCTTTCTCATCTCGGCATTTGAACTCGTCACTTTTGCTACATCGCTCTTCATTTCTTTGGCAAACATATCAAGCCTTACTACCAGATCTGTAAGGACTTTTACAACTTCTTTTATACTATTAGGCTGCTTCTCTGTAATGGTTGCTGCAAAATCACCATGCTGTTCACTATTACTTCTATTCATGTTACTGTTCAGTGGCAGCAGTGAAATACTGTGCTAACACAACCATCCAAGGCAATCAAAGGAAGACACAAGAACGTCACAACACACTTTTTGGCAGCAGCAGCGGTAGGAGCGCATAGGCTTATTCTACTGAAAAACCAAAAGGTATTCCACCAACCTGTGAATACAGAAGCACGTCGCATTAACGTCCGGCCTCCGTCGCCGCTGCTGCCAAAGTGATTAGGCCAGCCAAGATCAACGCCCACGCGATGTGGCGATAACAGTCCCGTCTTCGCAGTTCCGTCGGAAGATGGCAGCTCCTACAATGGCGGGAAGCGCGAACACGCTGCGTCGTTGAAGAATGCGCTGCACATTTCCATGTTCGGAGTGCTGTTCCCAGATCTTCTCCGCCAGGCAAGCTTGCTTCTGTGTCAACGTAAGTCCTCGTCGGGATAGGTGTAGATCAACGGGCACCTGTGAATACAGAAGCACGTCGCATTAACGTCCGGCCTCCGTCGCCGCTGCTGCCAAAGTGATTAGGCCAGCCAAGATCAACGCCCACGCGATGTGGCGATAACAGTCCCGTCTTCGCAGTTCCGTCGGAAGATGGCAGCTCCTACAAAGGCGGGAAGCGCGAACACGCTGCGTCGTTGCGTCGTTCCCGGGTTCGAACCCGACCGCGGCGGCTGCATTTTTATGGAGGAAAAGCGCTAAGGCGCCCGTGTGCTGTGCGATGTCAGTGCACGTTTAAGATCACCAGGTGGTCGAAATTATTCCGGAGCCCTCCACTACGGCACCTCTTCTTCCTTTCTTCTTTCACTCCCTCCTTTATCCCTTCGCTTACGGCGCGGCTAAGGTGTCCAACGATATATGAGACAGATACTGCGCCATTTACGTTCCCCAAAAACCAATTATTATTCTTATTATTATTCCCATTATTATTATTATTATTATTATTATTATTATTATTAATAATAATAATAATAATAATAATAATAATAATAATAATAATAATAATAATAATAATAATATTATTATTATTATTATTGGGGTACATTCGGGTCATATTTCACAGTGGAAGGCAGCTCGCTATAAGCGCTGGTTTTCTGAGGGACATAAAACACTCTATTATTAGCACATTATTTTGTAAGCGATATGTAAATGGTGGGTTCTCCTGGAATGCTTGTACGAAATCAGACATTTTTTTTCACATTTATTGCAGTTATTTCGGTGCGTATATTACCATCTGCTAAGCAGCACTTCCACGTCCGTGCAAGACCTGCCTGGCTCTCACATGTACACCCCAACAACATTCATTCAGTGTCATGGAATTCATTTTAAACGCTGAAGATCCTCAAAGCATGGCGTCGTCCGCGTGGGCAGTGCGTGAAACAATGATGCCGATGCCTCTCATGAATAAAGCCGAAAGTTTGGATGGTTAGATAAAGCTCGTAATGAAAAAATAGTGCCAAAGGAACACGAAGGACGGAAACGGAACGATGAAGCGCTATAGCGCTTGTCTCTCGTGTCCTTTTGTGCTATTTTTTGTTCATGAGCCTCTCATGAGTGCCTGTGTTTTCGGCTTTCATCTGCAAATAAAGATGTTCGGCCTTTGATTCAAATTAAGCACCGTCGCAAGTTAAAAGCCTGGAAATAAATTTAATATCAGTTGAGAGATTATCCCTTTGAGATGAGCACAACCTGATAATACCGTACTTTTCGTACCGTATAATCAGTTTGGGCACAAGAAAAGTAAGTATTTTAGAGGGCTTATTTTTCAGCAAGAAAATTGTTTTAAATAAATTTTTAACACACAAAATCGGATTTTACCCGAATAAGAAAAGCCCTGTATTCACACAGTATACTTTGTTTGCTTTTTTGCTTATAAAGGGTTTGCCTTAAACTGTGAAATGAATTCGTTGTATTTTTTTATTAACTGAACAGTGGAGACACAAGAGGAAAATAAGCCATATTCGCTGAACAAAAGTATTTAATTATACAGTTTCGGAAACAGACCATTCTAGAGGTCGAAATTACATGCCGACCCAAGAGTTTTATCCAGCAGTAACTTGCACTGAAGATTGTCTGCAATGTTAAGATTTTCTGTAGTGGCATCAGTTTACAGCTGAAGAAAAAGGTAGATGTGATTACAGTAAAATTTCAAAAGACTGCATTGCGACCGCGGCACACATGTTTGAAATGGTCAATGTTTGATAAATTACAAATTACAAATTACAAATTACAAATTACAAATTACAAATTACAAATTACAAATCACAAATCACAAATGACAATAGACGATAGACGATAGACGATAATGACAAATGACAAATGACAAATTACGATAGACGATTGACGATTGATGATTGATGATTGATGATGGATGATGATTATGATGATGATGAATTTTTATGGAGCAATGGCATCTGCAGCCACATAGCGCCATAGCACAAGGTATTTTTCGTTTTCTGAAGGTAAGGTCAAAGACCAATTTCCCAAGCATTTCACCGTTAATAAGCCGAGTATCCGGCCAGGAGTAGCTTGGGAAGCTCAGTATAGCTTTACTGATTCGATTAAAAATCCTAAATTTATATTGAGATATTTGTCCTATAAAACAACAGAAGCCAAGCGACACGGATATTGTGTACCAGTGACTCATACAGAATCTATCCAGCGTGCTGTATTAAGGCACTAAGACAAAAATTGAACCAGACAACGTGCGCGAACTAACAAAGTAAAGTGGTTGAAGTCGGCGCATGTCCTGTTTCGTCTCTCTTTTCTTCACTTGTTTGACGTACGTAGTGAGTAAGTACAACGCGCCCAATGCATCAGGAGGAACACCCAACTAGCCACCATGGTAGCTTTGCGATAGTTACCCTTTTTTTATTGGAATTCATGCAAACGTGACTCCTCCCACGTCGACGCCGCTCAAAATACAGATGTCTCTTTTGCAAAAAAAAAACAAAACTTTCATGCAGAATAGGAATGAAGCATTAATCATCCTTTTCTCTTTTTTGCTTTTCTCCTTTCAACCGATGTACCACTACTACCACCACCAGCTAACCATTGTCGTAACTCAGGAATGCATAATAAAGCTGTGGCAACGTTCCTATTTAAAATAGTGTTTTCTAAAAGTGAGTACTTACTCGCGATTGTTTCAAAGGACATAGATTTTTTCTTCGAAATTTGCACCAAAATGATTCTTAAGTACTTGTACCGCCCCCTTTCGGCTCGATATAGAATGTGTTGGATAAGGCCAACTCCCTGTAAACCTGGCACACAGTGCCACGAACCCTTGACGAGCCAGAAATGACTGCGGACTTGTGGCCCGACTGTCTCGTCACTGTCCGTGAAGAGGGCTAAAGGCTCAGAGTTGTCTTTGTAACCGCTCTGAAAGATAAATGAATTGAATAAAATTCATCCGTACAAATTGACTTACACATTTTTAGTACCTCCATCCAACGAAATTACATTTCTCGCTTAAATCTAAACTGTGTAGCGCACTGTTACTTGCGTTCGGTTCCTGAACATCTGTCTGGGATTGGAAAACGATAGGGCGGATCACATTTTTATGGAGCCGAAAAAAGAATGTGCTGAAATCTCACGCCACGTAATATAACCACAGGCTGTCGGATTCAAACCAAACAGCTTCGCTACCTCGTGCCTCATAATTCATGGTTCGCACATAAAACCCTGTTGTCAAATAAATACGCTCAAATGATAGCATTCAAGCAATAGGGGACCTTCTACTCAGATCAGTACTATTTCTGGTCTCCAAGTACACGTTTTGGTGACATCTAGGTTAAATGTCTTAAGTGTGTATAGGGCGTACTTTTCGCAAGTCGCCAAGTTAAAGAAAACAGCCAGAAGAACCGGCCATAAGACGGTTAGAAACTGAGTAAGAACCGAGATGTCACTTCTAACAACTAAAGATGTCTAACGCACTTTTACTTCTGCAATCACACAGACACGCAAAAACAACCTACCAGGCCTTTGACAGCTAGTTCGGCTGAAATATTTGTTTTCCTTGTGCTCGATGGCACTGCAGCAGTACATATAGCTTGTCAACCTACGTCTCTTATACTATAACGGTTTATTATACTAGAATGATTTATTTTTCTGGAATGGGGAGAGGTGGTAACAATCGGGTGAAATTTTACAACTCAAACTGGGGTACAACCCGCCGCGGTGGCTCAGTGGTTAGGGCGCTCGACTACTGATCCGGAGTTTTTTTTTTTATTCGAAAATGAAACTGAGCACAATTCAATATGTACAATAATAACTGGACCCATAGCCAGGGGCTAGTTTCGGGTTCAACACAATACAATACAACATATTTGCAGCACGCGGAAACGAACATTTCTATTCCTAAAATGAAAATTAGAACGTTATAAGATTTACGGAGAAAAAATACAGGAATACAAACAAAACGCTCACAAAAAACATATTTCTCTTCGAAACAAAAAGTAAAAATTCATACCATATACTTCACATATTCATCAGGAACATTTTGAGGGATTGTACAAAATTTGTTTCTGTTTTAACCTCATTAGGAATGCCATTCCAGATTAAAACTCCATTGAATTCTAATAATCTTTGCCCGTAAGTATTGTGACAGGCGGGCAAATTGAAATGTTTTGCACTAGCAGCCCTAGTCTCCCATTTAGGAGTTATAAAGGTACTGTGGGGAAGCGGTTCATTGAGCTGTAGTATTTTATGAATTGTCTGGGCTATCTTTAATGTATACATGGAATGGAAAGGTAGAATGCCGGTGGACTTGAAAAGTGGTTCAGTAGAGTCAGTATATTTTGAATAAGTAATTATTCTTATCGCTCTCTTCTGCAATCGGATTACAGGTTCGAGATATGTGGGGTATGTGTTACCCCATGACTCCATGCAGTAGATTAGCTGGCTTTGTATAAAAGCAAAGTAGAGTATTCGGAGTATAGAGAAATTAAAGCATTCTCGCGCTTGTTATAAAATATGACAACCATATGCCAGCTTTGAGCAAACTTGCTTTACTTGATTCTTCCAGTGCATATCAGAATCAAGATATACGCCAAGATATTTAAAACTGCTTACTTCTTGTATTGACTGGTTATTTAAATACAAAGCAACATTTTGGTAGTTTAATTTTTTTCCCCTAGAGCGGAACAAAGTATATTTGGTTTTCTGAATGTTAACGGAGAGGTGGTTGTTAGTAAACCAGTTAAGAACCATTTCCATCTCTTCGTTTATCTTTTTGTTGAGTTCATCGATTGTGTCTCCTATAAATATTAAAGCTGTGTCATCAGCGTACATCACTGCTTGAGAATGTTTTAGTATAGACGGGAGGTCATTTACATAAAGCGAGAAAAACATTGGTCCCAGGACTGAGCCCTGTGGTACCCCAGTCAGCACGACCTGCGCCCCAGAAATCACGTTATTCATTACAACATGCTGTACGCGGTTTGTAAGGTAACTATTGAAAAAATCTAACATTTTCCCTCGGAAGCCATACTTACTGAGTTTATCAACAAGGATTGTATGATTAACCGTATCGAATGCCTTTTTAATATCTAAATACACCACTATGGCAATCTTATTATCGTTGAGGGCAGTATTTATCATTTGCGATAGGACAAGGACTGCGGATGCTGTTGATCTATGCGGCGTGAAGCCATGCTGACTTGGGCATATAATATTAAACTTACCTATAAATTTCTTTATGCGTATACATAGTATTTTTTCAAAAACTGTATTGATGACACCAAGGACTGAAATTGGCCTATAATTACTCGGTTCCGACAGTTCCCCTTCTTTATGGATAGGCAGGACTTTAGCTACTTTTAGTCTTGCAGGAAATATTGAACCTTCTATAGAGTGCGTAAATAGGTGTAATAGGTGCATGGCTAATATGTCAATATTATCTTTGATTATTTTTACTGGAATGGCGTCCAGACCCGGGGATTTGCTTACTTGAAGTGTGCTTACCACACTAACAATTTCGCCCAGCTCGAGCTCTTTCATTACAAAACTATTTATAACAGGGTTTATAAGATTGCTAGGATCAGTTATCGGGATCAGCTGCTGGGCTAAGAGAGGCCCGAAATTTACAAAGTAATCGTTAAATATGTCTACCACATCCTGATCAATTACATCAGGTTGTACTTGTTGCTTAGAGGTAGGGCGAATAGCATCCTTTACGATGTTCCACATTTTCGCTGTATTTCCATTTGCTTGCTGAATAAGGAAGGAGTAATATTCCTTTTTTCTTTTTCTCATCATGGAGACTGTGGAATTCCTAAGGAGCTTAAATTGGGTAAGGTAATATTCATTTCTTTTATTCTGTTTCCATTTTTTATACCAGTACTTTTTTCTTTAGATCATCAAGAATGGATTTTGTCATCCACGGGCAAACAGGTTTCTTGTAGTTTCTTATGCATGTTTTCTCACTACATTGTGCAATTATACTTTGAAGGGCGTCAATAAAATTGTTAAATTCTGTGTCAACATTACCGTCATATGCAGCAGAGAAATCTGTTTGTTCCAGTAAGTTGCGAAGTAAGCCATGATTTATTTTTTTATGATGTTTAGTGTGATTATGCTTCACACCCTCTGGAGCCTTATTTTCCAGGGCAGCAAATATTGGCAAATGGTCGGAAATTGGAACAGAGCACACACCAGCACAAACAATGTCATCCCTGCTACAAAGGACATGGTCAATCAGTGTACTTGTGGTGGTGGTAATCCGGGTAGGTTCAGCTATTAGATTATGTAAGTTGAAGGATTCCAGCAACAATGTGTAATCATTTTGTGTGTCTGATGTGGCATCAATGTTAAAGTCACCAACAATAATAATCCTACCGTTAGGCCCACGCGATAACGAAGTGAGGGATGTTTCAAACCTTTCAGTGAAAGACCCCAGTGATGAACTTGGGGGGCGGTACACCACTCCAACTATTATGCCATTTGCCAGTTTGATAAAGAGTGCTTCTATACAATCGTCGCTAACAGATGCTGTAGAAAGGGCCCGAAATGCAATGTTTTGTTTAATGAATAAGGCTACACCACCTCCTCTTGCATGCGACTCCCGTGGGAGTGACAATAATTTATAGCCGGGGATTGAAATGGTCTCATTTTTCCTCAACCAAGTTTCACTTAAAGCAATTAAATCGAAAGTAGACTTATGGCGAGAAATATATCCAGTCAATTCATTGAGGTTTTTACGTAGGCTTCGAACATTACAGTGTAGAATTGAGAATGTGTCCCCGTTTTCTATCAGTTGGTCTATTTGAGAAATAGTGTACGGCATTTTCTGCCTTTAAAAAAAAACAAAGAACACAAAACAAGATGCTACCCTTGATTCGGTCAGTCTACTCTCCCTAAGTCGTCCTCTGACGCAATGTGTAGGACAGACGACTTTTCCACTTTCCTCATCAAGATTTTCCCTTGTTCCACCCAAATGAACTTCCAGCCTTTGTCTTTCTTGAGTTGACGGGCTTTGGTGAGTAGACGTTTAGTTTCCACACAGAGATGCTCATTAATATACACTGGCTCCTCGCCCTCGAATCCCAGATCCCCGGAATTGATCCTTTTCTTCCTAGCAGCAGCAATCAATCTATTTCGGGCAGTCTTAGTACAAAACTTCACAATAACGTTAGGTTTACCCTTATCTTTCGACCGCACACGGTGAACCACATCGATGTCACCCTCCGAGACAGAGGCACCAAGGTTGAGCGCAATGTCCCCAACCGCCTTCCGCAGGTCTTCGTCTTTAACCATAGGTAGCCCCCGAATTTCAACGTTCATGCTCCTGCTATACTGCTTTAGTTCCACAATCTCCTTCCTGGCTTCTCTGAGTTCTTCGCTTAGCCGTTCGGTTTCTATTTTGCTACTGGCGTTCTGACTCTTCACCTCTTCAAGCTCTTGACGGAAGCCTTCAACATTCTTTCTGAAATTCTCAAATACACTGTTTATATGGTTCATGGATTCACAGGCGTCGGCAAGTTCCTTTCTCATCTCGGCATTTGAACTCGTCACTTTTGCTACATCGCTCTTCATTTCTTTGGCAAACATATCAAGCCTTACTACCAGATCTGTAAGGACTTTTACAACTTCTTTTATACTATTAGGCTGCTTCTCTGTAATGGTTGCTGCAAAATCACCATGCTGTTCACTATTACTTCTATTCATGTTACTGTTCAGTGGCAGCAGTGAAATACTGTGCTAACACGACCATCCAAGGCAATCAAAGGAAGACACAAGAACGTCACAACACACTTTTTGGCAGCAGCAGCGGTAGGAGCGCATAGGCTTATTCTACTGAAAAACCAAAAGGTATTCCACCAACCTGTGAATACAGAAGCACGTCGCATTAACGTCCGGCCTCCGTCGCCGCTGCTGCCAAAGTGATTAGGCCAGCCAAGATCAACGCCCACGCGATGTGGCGATAACAGTCCCGTCTTCGCAGTTCCGTCGGAAGATGGCAGCTCCTACAATGGCGGGAAGCGCGAACACGCTGCGTCGTTGAAGAATGCGCTGCACATTTCCATGTTCGGAGTGCTGTTCCCAGATCTTCTCCGCCAGGCAAGCTTGCTTCTGTGTCAACGTAAGTCATCGTCGGGATAGGTGTAGATCAATGGGCACCTGTGAATACAGAAGCACGTCGCATTAACGTCCGGCCTCCGTCGCCGCTGCTGCCAAAGTGATTAGGCCAGCCAAGATCAACGCCCACGCGATGTGGCGATAACAGTCCCGTCTTCGCAGTTCCGTCGGAAGATGGCAGCTCCTACAATGGCGGGAAGCGCGAACACACTGCGTCGTTGCGTCGTTCCCGGGTTCGAACCCGACCGCGGCTGCTGCATTTTTATGGAGGAAAAACGCTAAGGCGCCCGTGTGCTGTGCGATGTCAGTGCACGTTTAAGATCACCAGGTGGTCGAAATTATTCCGGAGCCCTCCACTACGGCACCTCTTCTTCCTTTCTTCTTTCACTCCCTCCTTTATCCCTTCCCTTACGGCGCGGCTAAGGTGTCCAACGATATATGAGACAGATACTGCGCCATTATTATTATTATTATTATTATTATTATTATTGGGGTACATTCGGGTCATATTTCACAGTGGAAGGCAGCATACTATAAGCGCTGGTTTTCTGAGGGACATAAAACACTATTATTAGCACATTATTTTATAAGCGATATGTAAATGGTGGGTTCTCCTGGAATACTTGTACGAAATCAGACATTTTTTTTTCGCATTTATTGCAGTTATTTCGGTGCGTATATTACCATCTACTAAGCAGCACTTCCACGTCCGTGCAAGACCTGCCTGCCTCTCACATGTACACCCCAACAACATTCATTCAGTGTCATGGAATTCATTTAAACGCAGAAGATCCTCAAAGCATGGCGTCGTCCGCGTGGGCAGTGCGTGAAACAATGATGCCGATGCCTCTCATGAATAAAGCCGAAAGTTTGGATGGTTAGATGAAGCTCGTAATGAAAAAATAGTGCCAAAGGAACACGAAGGACGGAAAAGGAACGATGAAGCGCTATAGCGCTTGTCTCTCGTGTCCTTTTGTGCTATTTTTTGTTCATGAGCCTCTCATGAGTGCCTGTGTTTTCGGCTTTCATCTGCAAATAAAGATGTTCGGCCTTTGATTCAAATTAAGCACCGTCGCAAGTAAAAAGCCTGGAAATAAATTTAATATCAGTTGAGAGATTATCCCTTTGAGATGAGCACAACCTGATAATACCGTACTTTTCGTACCGTATAATCAGTTTGGGCACAAGAAAAGTAAGTATTTTAGAGGGCTTATTTTTCAGCAAGAAAATTGTTTTAAATAAATTTTTAACACACAAAATCGGATTTTACCCGAATAAGAAAAGCCCTGTATTCACACAGTATACTTTGTTTGCTTTTTTGCTTATAAAGGGTTTGCCTTAAACTGTGAAATGAATTCGTTGTATTTTTTTATTAACTGAACAGTGGAGACACAAGAGGAAAATAAGCCATATTCGCTGAACAAAAGTATTTATTATACAGTTTCCGAAACAGACCATTCTAGAGGTCGAAATTACATGCCGACCCAAGAGTTTTATCCAGCAGTAACTTGCACTGCCGATTGTCTGCAATGTTAAGATTTTCTGTAGTGGCATCAGTTTACAGCTGAAGAAAAAGGTACATGTGATTACAGTAAAATTTCAAAAGACTGCATTGCGACCGCGGCACACATGTTTGAAATGGTCAATGTTTGATAAATTACAAATTACAAATTGCAAATTACAAATTACAAATCACAAATCACATATGACAATAGACGATAGACGATAGACGATAATGACAAATGACAAATTACGATAGACGATAGACGATTGACGATTGACGATTGACGATTGACGATTGATGATTGATGATTGATGATTGATGATTGATGATTGATGATGGATGATGATTATGATGATGATGATGAATTTTTATGGAGCAATGGCATCTGCAGCCACACAGCGCCATGGCACAAGGTATTTTTCGTTTTCTGAAGGTAAGGTCAAAGACCAATTTCCCAAGCATTTCACCGTTAATAAGCCGAGTATCCGGCCAGGAGTAGCTTGGGAAGCTCAGTATAGCTTTACTGATTCGATTAAAAATCCTAAATTTATATTGAGATATTTGTCCTATAAAACAACAGAAGCCAAGCGACACGGATATTGTGTACCAGTGACTCATACAGAATCTATCCAGCGTGCTGTATTAAGGCACTAAGACAAAAATTGAACCAGACAACGTGCGCGAACTAACAAAGTAAAGTGGTTGAAGTCGGCGCATGTCCTGTTTCGTCTCTCTTTTCTTCACTTGTTTGACGTACGTAGTGAGTAAGTACAACGTGCCCAATGCATCAGGAGGAACACCCAACTAGCCACCATGGTAGCTTTGCGATAGTTACTCTTTTTTTTATTGGAATTCATGCAAACGTGACTCCTCCCACGTCGACGCCGCTCAAAATACAGATGTCTCTTTTGCAAAAAAAAAACAAAACTTTCATGCAGAATAGGAATGAAGCATTAATCATCCTTTTCTCTTTTTTGCTTTTCTCCTTTCAACCGATGTACCACTACTACCACCACCAGCTAACCATTGTCGTAACTCAGGAATGCATAATAAAGCTGTGGCAACGTTCCTATTTAAAATACAGTGTTTTCTAAAAGTGAGTACTTACTCGCGATTGTTTCAAAGGACATAGATTTTTTTCTTCGAAATTTGCACCAAAATGATTCTTAAGTACTTGTACCGCCCCCTTTCGGCTCGATATAGAATGTGTTGGATAAGGCCAACTCCCTGTAAACCTGGCACACAGTGCCACGAACCCTTGACGAGCCAGAAATGACTGCGGACTTGTGGCCCGACTGTCTCGTCACTGTCCGTGAAGAGGGCTAAAGGCTCAGAGTTGTCTTTGTAACCGCTCTGAAAGATAAATGAATTGAATAAAATTCATCCGTACAAATTGACTTACACATTTTTAGTACCTCCCCTCCAACGAAATTACATTTCTCGCTTAAATCTAAACTGTGTAGCGCACTGTTACTTGCGTTCGGTTCCTGAACATCTGTCTGGGATTGGAAAACGATAGGGCGGATCACATTTTTATGGAGCCGAAAAAAGAATGTGCTGAAATCTCACGCCACGTAATATAACCACAGGCTGTCGGATTCAAACCAAACAGCTTCGCTACCTCGTGCCTCATAATTCATGGTTCGCACATAAAACCCTGTTGTCAAATAAATACGCTCAAATGATAGCATTCAAGCAATAGGTGACCTTCTACTCAGATCAGTACTACTTCTGGTCTCCAAGTACACGTTTTGGTGACATCTAGGTTAAATGTCTTAAGTGTGTATAGGGCGTACTTTTCGCAAGTCGCCAAGTTAAAGAAAACAGCCAGAAGAACCGGCCATAAGACGGTTAGAAACTGAGTAAGAACCGAGATGTCACTTCTAACAACTGAAGATGTCTAACGCACTTTTACTTCTGCAATCACACAGACACGCAAAAACAACCTACCAGGCCTTTGACAGCTAGTTCGGCTGAAATATTTGTTTTCCTTGTGCTCGATGGCACTGCAGCAGTACATATAGCTTGTCAACCTACGTCTCTTATACTAGAACGGTTTATTATACTAGAATGATTTATTTTTCTGGAATGGGGAGAGGTGGTAACAATCGGGTGAAATTTTACAACTCAAACTGGGGTACAACCCGCCGCGGTGGCTCAGTGGTTAGGGCGCTCGACTACTGATCCGGAGTTTTTTTTTTTATTCGAAAATGAAACTGAGCACAATTCAATATGTACAATAATAACTGGACCCATAGCCAGGGGCTAGTTTCGGGTTCAACACAATACAATACAACATATTTGCAGCACGCGGAAACGAACATTTCTATTCCTAAAATGAAAATTAGAACGTTATAAGATTTACGGAGAAAAAATACAGGAATACAAACAAAACGCTCACAAAAAACATATTTCTCTTCGAAACAAAAAGTAAAAATTCATACCATATACTTCACATATTCATCAGGAACATTTTGAGGGATTGTACAAAATTTGTTTCTGTTTTAACCTCATTAGGAATGCCATTCCAGATTAAAACTCCATTGAATTCTAATAATCTTTGCCCGTAAGTATTGTGACAGGCGGGCAAATTGAAATGTTTTGCACTAGCAGCCCTAGTCTCCCTTTTAGGAGTTATAAAGATACTGTGGGGAAGCGGTTCATTGAGCTGTAGTATTTTATGAATTGTCTGGGCTATCTTTAATGTATACATGGAATGGAAAGGTAGAATGCCGGTGGACTTGAAAAGTGGTTCAGTAGAGTCAGTATATTTTGAATAAGTAATTATTCTTATCGCTCTCTTCTGCAATCGGATTACAGGTTCGAGATATGTGGGGTATGTGTTACCCCATGACTCCATGCAGTAGATTAGCTGGCTTTGTATAAAAGCAAAGTAGAGTATTCGGAGTATAGAGAAATTAAAGCATTCTCGCGCTTGTTATAAAATATGACAACCATATGCCAGCTTTGAGCAAACTTGCTTTACTTGATTCTTCCAGTGCATATCAGAATCAAGATATACGCCAAGATATTTAAAACTGCTTACTTCTTGTATTGACTGGTTATTTAAATACAAAGCAACATTTTGGTAGTTTAATTTTTTTCCCCTAGAGCGGAACAAAGTATATTTGGTTTTCTGAATGTTAACGGAGAGGTGGTTGTTAGTAAACCAGTTAAGAACCATTTCCATCTCTTCGTTTATCTTTTTGTTGAGTTCATCGATTGTGTCTCCTATAAATATTAAAGCTGTGTCATCAGCGTACATCACTGCTTGAGAATGTTTTAGTATAGACGGGAGGTCATTTACATAAAGCGAGAAAAACATTGGTCCCAGGACTGAGCCCTGTGGTACCCCAGTCAGCACGACCTGCGCCCCAGAAATCACGTTATTCATTACAACATGCTGTACGCGGTTTGTAAGGTAACTATTGAAAAAATCTAACATTTTCCCTCGGAAGCCATACTTACTGAGTTTATCAACAAGGATTGTATGATTAACCGTATCGAATGCCTTTTTAATATCTAAATACACCACTATGGCAATCTTATTATCGTTGAGGGCAGTATTTATCATTTGCGATAGGACAAGGACTGCGGATGCTGTTGATCTATGCGGCGTGAAGCCATGCTGACTTGGGCATATAATATTAAACTTACCTATAAATTTCTTTATGCGTATACATAGTATTTTTTCAAAAACTGTATTGATGACACCAAGGACTGAAATTGGCCTATAATTACTCGGTTCCGACAGTTCCCCTTCTTTATGGATAGGCACGACTTTAGCTACTTTTAGTCTTGCAGGAAATATTGAACCTTCTATAGAGTGCGTAAATAGGTGTAATAGGTGCATGGCTAATATGTCAATATTATCTTTGATTATTTTTACTGGAATGGCGTCCAGACCCGGGGATTTGCTTACTTGAAGTGTGCTTACCACACTAACAATTTCGCCCAGCTCGAGCTCTTTCATTACAAAACTATTTATAACAGGGTTTATAAGATTGCTAGGATCAGTTATCGGGATCAGCTGCTGGGCTAAGAGAGGCCCGAAATTTACAAAGTAATCGTTAAATATGTCTACCACATCCTGATCAATTACATCAGGTTGTACTTGTTGCTTAGAGGTAGGGCGAATAGCATCCTTTACGATGTTCCACATTTTCGCTGTATTTCCATTTGCTTGCTGAATAAGGAAGGAGTAATATTCCTTTTTTCTTTTTCTCATCATGGAGACTGTGGAATTCCTAAGGAGCTTAAATTGGGTAAGGTAATATTCATTTCTTTTATTCTGTTTCCATTTTTTATACCAGTACTTTTTTCTTTAGATCATCAAGAATGGATTTTGTCATCCACGGGCAAACAGGTTTCTTGTAGTTTCTTATGCATGTTTTCTCACTACATTGTGCAATTATACTTTGAAGGGCGTCAATAAAATTGTTAAATTCTGTGTCAACATTACCGTCATATGCAGCAGAGAAATCTGTTTGTTCCAGTAAGTTGCGAAGTAAGCCATGATTTATTTTTTTATGATGTTTAGTGTGATTATGCTTCACACCCTCTGGAGCCTTATTTTCCAGGGCAGCAAATATTGGCAAATGGTCGGAAATTGGAACAGAGCACACACCAGCACAAACAATGTCATCCCTGCTACAAAGGACATGGTCAATCAGTGTACTTGTGGTGGTGGTAATCCGGGTAGGTTCAGCTATTAGATTATGTAAGTTGAAGGATTCCAGCAACAATGTGTAATCATTTTGTGTGTCTGATGTGGCATCAATGTTAAAGTCACCAACAATAATAATCCTACCGTTAGGCCCACGCGATAACGAAGTGAGGGATGTTTCAAACCTTTCAGTGAAAGACCCCAGTGATGAACTTGGGGGGCGGTACACCACTCCAACTATTATGCCATTTGCCAGTTTGATAAAGAGTGCTTCTATACAATCGTCGCTAACAGATGCTGTAGAAAGGGCCCGAAATGCAATGTTTTGTTTAATGAATAAGGCTACACCACCTCCTCTTGCATGCGACTCCCGTGGGAGTGACAATAATTTATAGCCGGGGATTGAAATGGTCTCATTTTTCCTCAACCAAGTTTCACTTAAAGCAATTAAATCGAAAGTAGACTTATGGCGAGAAATATATCCAGTCAATTCATTGAGGTTTTTACGTAGGCTTCGAACATTACAGTGTAGAATTGAGAATGTGTCCCCGTTTTCTATCAGTTGGTCTATTTGAGAAATAGTGTACGGCATTTTCTGCCTTTAAAAAAAAACAAAGAACACAAAACAAGATGCTACCCTTGATTCGGTCAGTCTACTCTCCCTAAGTCGTCCTCTGACGCAATGTGTAGGACAGACGACTTTTCCACTTTCCTCATCAAGATTTTCCCTTGTTCCACCCAAATGAACTTCCAGCCTTTGTCTTTCTTGAGTTGACGGGCTTTGGTGAGTAGACGTTTAGTTTCCACACAGAGATGCTCATTAATATACACTGGCTCCTCGCCCTCGAATCCCAGATCCCCGGAATTGATCCTTTTCTTCCTAGCAGCAGCAATCAATCTATTTCGGGCAGTCTTAGTACAAAACTTCACAATAACGTTAGGTTTACCCTTATCTTTCGACCGCACACGGTGAACCACATCGATGTCACCCTCCGAGACAGAGGCACCAAGGTTGAGCGCAATGTCCCCAACCGCCTTCCGCAGGTCTTCGTCTTTAACCATAGGTAGCCCCCGAATTTCAACGTTCATGCTCCTGCTATACTGCTTTAGTTCCACAATCTCCTTCCTGGCTTCTCTGAGTTCTTCGCTTAGCCGTTCGGTTTCTATTTTGCTACTGGCGTTCTGACTCTTCACCTCTTCAAGCTCTTGACGGAAGCCTTCAACATTCTTTCTGAAATTCTCAAATACACTGTTTATATGGTTCATGGATTCACAGGCGTCGGCAAGTTCCTTTCTCATCTCGGCATTTGAACTCGTCACTTTTGCTACATCGCTCTTCATTTCTTTGGCAAACATATCAAGCCTTACTACCAGATCTGTAAGGACTTTTACAACTTCTTTTATACTATTAGGCTGCTTCTCTGTAATGGTTGCTGCAAAATCACCATGCTGTTCACTATTACTTCTATTCATGTTACTGTTCAGTGGCAGCAGTGAAATACTGTGCTAACACGACCATCCAAGGCAATCAAAGGAAGACACAAGAACGTCACAACACACTTTTTGGCAGCAGCAGCGGTAGGAGCGCATAGGCTTATTCTACTGAAAAACCAAAAGGTATTCCACCAACCTGTGAATACAGAAGCACGTCGCATTAACGTCCGGCCTCCGTCGCCGCTGCTGCCAAAGTGATTAGGCCAGCCAAGATCAACGCCCACGCGATGTGGCGATAACAGTCCCGTCTTCGCAGTTCCGTCGGAAGATGGCAGCTCCTACAATGGCGGGAAGCGCGAACACGCTGCGTCGTTGAAGAATGCGCTGCACATTTCCAAGTTCGGAGTGCTGTTCCCAGATCTTCTCCGCCAGGCAAGCTTGCTTCTGTGTCAACGTAAGTCCTCGTCGGGATAGGTGTAGATCAACGGGCACCTGTGAATACAGAAGCACGTCGCATTAACGTCCGGCCTCCGTCGCCGCTGCTGCCAAAGTGATTAGGCCAGCCAAGATCAACGCCCACGCGATGTGGCGATAACAGTCCCGTCTTCGCAGTTCCGTCGGAAGATGGCAGCTCCTACAATGGCGGGAAGCGCGAACACGCTGCGTCGTTGCGTCGTTCCCGGGTTCGAACCCGACCGCGGCGGCTGCATTTTTATGGAGGAAAAACGCTAAGGCGCCCGTGTGCTGTGCGATGTCAGTGCACGTTTAAGATCCCCAGGTGGTCGAAATTATTCCGGAGCCCTCCACTACGGCACCTCTTCTTCCTTTCTTCTTTCACTCCCTCCTTTATCCCTTCCCTTACGGCGCGGCTAAGGTGTCCAACGATATATGAGACAGATACTGCGCCATTTACTTTCCCCAAAAACCAAATATTATTATTAATAATATTATTATTATTATTATTATTATTATTATTATTATTATTATTATTATTATTATTATTATTATTATTATTATTATTATTATTATTATTATTATTATTATTATTGGGGTACATTCGGGTCATATTTCACAGTGGAAGGCAGCTCGCTATAAGCGCTGGTTTTCTGAGGGACATAAAACACTCTATTATTAGCACATTATTTTGTAAGCGATATGTAAATGGTGGGTTCTCCTGGAATACTTGTACGAAATCAGACATTTTTTTTTCGCATTTATTGCAGTTATTTCGGTGCGTATATTACCATCTGCTAAGCAGCACTTCCACGTCCGTGCAAGACCTGCCTGCCTCTCACATGTACACCCCAACAACATTCATTCAGTGTCATGGAATTCATTTTAAACGCTGAAGATCCTCAAAGCATGGCGTCGTCCGCGTGGGCAGTGCGTGAAACAATGATGCCGATGCCTCTCATGAATAAAGCCGAAAGTTTGGATGGTTAGATAAAGCTCGTAATGAAAAAATAGTGCCAAAGGAACACGAAGGACGGAAAAGGAACGATGAAGCGCTATAGCGCTTGTCTCTCGTGTCCTTTTGTGCTATTTTTTGTTCATGAGCCTCTCATGAGTGCCTGTGTTTTCGGCTTTCATCTGCAAATAAAGATGTTCGGCCTTTGATTCAAATTAAGCACCGTCGCAAGTAAAAAGCCTGGAAATAAATTTAATATTATCAGTTGAGAGATTATCCCTTTGAGATGAGCACAACCTGATAATACCGTACTTTTCGTACCGTATAATCAGTTTGGGCACAAGAAAAGTAAGTATTTTAGAGGGCTTATTTTTCAGCAAGAAAATTGTTTTAAATAAATTTTTAACACACAAAATCGGATTTTACCCGAATAAGAAAAGCCCTGTATTCACACAGTATACTTTGTTTGCTTTTTTGCTTATAAAGGGTTTGCCTTAAACTGTGAAATGAATTCGTTGTATTTTTTTATTAACTGAACAGTGGAGACACAAGAGGAAAATAAGCCATATTCGCTGAACAAAAGTATTTAATTATACAGTTTCCGAAACAGACCATTCTAGAGGTCGAAATTACATGCCGACCCAAGAGTTTTATCCAGCAGTAACTTGCACTGCCGATTGTCTGCAATGTTAAGATTTTCTGTAGTGGCATCAGTTTACAGCTGAAGAAAAAGGTGCATGTGATTACAGTAAAATTTCAAAAGACTGCATTGCGACCGCGGCACACATGTTTGAAATGGTCAATGTTTGATAAATTACAAATTACAAATTACAAATTACAAATTACAAATCACAAATCACAAATCACAAATTACAAATTACAAATTACAAATTACTTATTACAAATTACAAATGACAATAGACGATAGACGATAGACGATAATGACAAATGACAAATGACAAATTACGATAGACGATTGACGATTGACGATTGACGATTGATGATTGATGATGGATGATGATTATGATGATGATGAATTTTTATGGAGCAATGGCATCTGCAGCCACATAGCGCCATGGCACAAGGTATTTTTCGTTTTCTGAAGGTAAGGTCAAAGACCAATTTCCCAAGCATTTCACCGTTAATAAGCCGAGTATCCGGCCAGGAGTAGCTTGGGAAGCTCAGTATAGCTTTACTGATTCGATTAAAAATCCTAAATTTATATTGAGATATTTGTCCTATAAAACAACAGAAGCCAAGCGACACGGATATTGTGTACCAGTGACTCATACAGAATCTATCCAGCGTGCTGTATTAAGGCACTAAGACAAAAATTGAACCAGACAACGTGCGCGAACTAACAAAGTAAAGTGGTTGAAGTCGGCGCATGTCCTGTTTCGTCTCTCTTTTCTTCACTTGTTTGACGTACGTAGTGAGTAAGTACAACGTGCCCAATGCATCAGGAGGAACACCCAACTAGCCACCATGGTAGCTTTGCGATAGTTACTCTTTTTTTTATTGGAATTCATGCAAACGTGACTCCTCCCACGTCGACGCCGCTCAAAATACAGATGTCTCTTTTGCAAAAAAAAAAACAAAACTTTCATGCAGAATAGGAATGAAGCATTAATCATCCTTTTCTCTTTTTTGCTTTTCTCCTTTCAACCGATGTACCACTACTACCACCACCAGCTAACCATTGTCGTAACTCAGGAATGCATAATAAAGCTGTGGCAACGTTCCTATTTAAAATAGTGTTTTCTAAAAGTGAGTACTTACTCGCGATTGTTTCAAAGGACATAGATTTTTTCTTCGAAATTTGCACCAAAATGATTCTTAAGTACTTGTACCGCCCCCTTTCGGCTCGATATAGAATGTGTTGGATAAGGCCAACTCCCTGTAAACCTGGCACACAGTGCCACGAACCCTTGACGAGCCAGAAATGACTGCGGACTTGTGGCCCGACTGTCTCGTCACTGTCCGTGAAGAGGGCTAAAGGCTCAGAGTTGTCTTTGTAACCGCTCTGAAAGATAAATGAATTGAATAAAATTCATCCGTACAAATTGACTTACACATTTTTAGTACCTCCCTCCAACGAAATTACATTTCTCGCTTAAATCTAAACTGTGTAGCGCACTGTTACTTGCGTTCGGTTCCTGAACATCTGTCTGGGATTGGAAAACGATAGGGCGGATCACATTTTTATGGAGCCGAAAAAAGAATGTGCTGAAATCTCACGCCACGTAATATAACCACAGGCTGTCGGATTCAAACCAAACAGCTTCGCTACCTCGTGCCTCATAATTCATGGTTCGCACATAAAACCCTGTTGTCAAATAAATACGCTCAAATGATAGCATTCAAGCAATAGGGGACCTTCTACTCAGATCAGTACTACTTCTGGTCTCCAAGTACACGTTTTGGTGACATCTAGGTTAAATGTCTTAAGTGTGTATAGGGCGTACTTTTCGCAAGTCGCCAAGTTAAAGAAAACAGCCAGAAGAACCGGCCATAAGACGGTTAGAAACTGAGTAAGAACCGAGATGTCACTTCTAACAACTAAAGATGTCTAACGCACTTTTACTTCTGCAATCACACAGACACGCAAAAACAACCTACCAGGCCTTTGACAGCTAGTTCGGCTGAAATATTTGTTTTCCTTGTGCTCGATGGCACTGCAGCAGTACATATAGCTTGTCAACCTACGTCTCTTATACTATAACGGTTTATTATACTAGAATGATTTATTTTTCTGGAATGGGGAGAGGTGGTAACAATCGGGTGAAATTTTACAACTCAAACTGGGGTACAACCCGCTGCGGTGGCTCAGTGGTTAGGGCGCTCGACTACTGATCCGGAGTTTTTTTTTTATTCGAAAATGAAACAGCACAATTCAATATGTACAATAATAACTGGACCCATAGCCAGGGGCTAGTTTCGGGTTCAACACAATACAATACAACATATTTGCAGCACGCGGAAACGAACATTTCTATTCTAAAATGAAAATTAGAACGTTACAAGATATACGGAGAAAAAATACAGGAATACAAACAAAACGCTCACAAAAAACATATTTCTCTTCGAAACAAAAAGTAAAAATTCATACCATATACTTCACATATTCATCAGGAACATTTTGAGGGATTGTACAAAATTTGTTTCTGTTTTAACCTCATTAGGAATGCCATTCCAGATTAAAACTCCATTGAATTCTAATAATCTTTGCCCGTAAGTATTGTGACAGGCGCTCAAATTGAAATGTTTTGCACTAGCAGCCCTAGTCTCCCATTTAGGAGTTATAAAGATACTGTGGGGAAGCGGTTCATTGAGCTGTAGTATTTTATGAATTGTCTGGGCTATCTTTAATGTATACATGGAATGGAAAGGTAGAATGCCGGTGGACTTGAAAAGTGGTTCAGTAGAGTCAGTATATTTTGAATAAGTAATTATTCTTATCGCTCTCTTCTGCTATCGGATTACAGGTTCGAGATATGTGGGGTATGTGTTACCCCATGACTCCATGCAGTAGATTAGCTGGCTTTGTATAAAAGCAAAGTAGAGTATTCGGAGTATAGAGAAATTAAAGCATTCTCGCGCTTGTTATAAAATATGACAACCATATGCCAGCTTTGAGCAAACTTGCTTTACTTAATTCTTCCAGTGCATATCAGAATCAAGATATACGCCAAGATATTTAAAACTGCTTACTTCTTGTATTGACTGGTTATTTAAATACAAAGCAACATTTTGGTAGTTTAATTTTTTTCCCCTAGAGCGGAACAAAGTATATTTGGTTTTCTGAATGTTAGCGGAGAGGTGGTTGTTAGTAAACCAGTTAAGAACCATTTCCATCTCTTCGTTTATCTTTTTGTTGAGTTCATCGATTGTGTCTCCTATAAATATTAAAGCTGTGTCATCAGCGTACATCACTGCTTGAGAATGTTTTAGTATAGACGGGAGGTCATTTACATAAAGCGAGAAAAACATTGGTCCCAGGACTGAGCCCTGTGGTACCCCAGTCAGCACGACCTGCGCCCCAGAAATCACGTTATTCATTACAACATGCTGTACGCGGTTTGTAAGGTAACTATAGAAAAAATCTAACATTTTCCCTCGGAAGCCATACTTACTGAGTTTATCAACAAGGATTGTATGATTATCAATCAATCAATCAATCAAAGGAAGCTTTATTTCATAATTCACAAAAAAAATTGTACAAAATATTTGGACCGATAGCCTACATGGCTAGTGTCCGGTCCAATACAAATCAAGTCATTTAGGCATTTAGGCAACCACATAAATATGTAAAGTGAAAAAAAAATGAAAACAGCGAATTAACACAGCAAAAGCATCCAGTGTCCGATCGCATGCAAAAACAAGGCATTTTGGCAAACGTACAAGGAAGGTATACACCGGCATTTTAAGAAACACAGAAACACAAAAAGGAAATCACATGATTACTTGATTATGCAAGAAATATAATTTAGAAGATAGTTTAAAATTTCTGGCAAGCTTTATTTCCAATGGCAATGTATTCCAGACTTTCGTCCCAATGAACTCGATTAATCTCTCACCGTATGTGTTGTGATGGATCGGAAGATTAAAATTACCATTAGCAGCATGTCTTGTGTTGCGAACAGGCAAAGTGAATAAGCTCATCGGGAGTGGAGAGTTAGTTGTTAACATGCAGTTTACTAGAAGGGAGATTTTATAGTCGCGTAAGGCGGAAAATTTTAGTACTCGAACTTCTTCAAACAGATTGTTACTTGGATGATGCAATGGAGAATATGTTATAATCCTTAGTGCTCGCTTCTTAACCGTATCGAATGCCTTTTTAATATCTAAATACACCACTATGGCAATCTTATTATCGTTGAGGGCAGTATTTATCATTTGCGATAGGACAAGGAGTGCAGATGCTGTTGATCTATGCGGCGTGAAGCCATGCTGACTTGGGCATATAATATTAAACTTACCTATAAATTTCTTTATGCGTATACATAGTATTTTTTCAAAAACTGTATTGATGACACCAAGGACTGAAATTGGCCTATAATTACTCGGTTCCGACAGTTCCCCTTCTTTATGGATAGGCACGACTTTAGCTACTTTTAGTCTTGCAGGAAATATTGAACCTTCTATAGAGTGCGTAATAGGTGTAATAGGTGCATAATAGGTGCATAATGTGCGTAATAGGTGCATGGCTAATTTGTCAATATTATCTTTGATTATTTTTACTGGAATGGCGTCCAGACCCGGGGATTTCCTTACTTGAAGTGTGCTTACCACACTAACAATTTCGCCCAGCTCGAGCTCTTTCATTACAAAACTATTTATAACAGGGTTTTAAGATTGCTAGGATCAGTTATCGGGATCAGCTGCTGGGCTAAGAGAGGCCTGAAATTTACAAAGTAATCGTTAAATATGTCTACCACATCCTGATCAATTACATCAGGTTGTACTTGTTGCTTAGAGGTAGGGCGAATAGCATCCTTTACGATGTTCCACATTTTCGCTGTATTTCCATTTGCTTGCTGTATAAGGAAGGAGTAATATTCCTTTTTTTTTCTCATCATGGAGACTGTGGAATTCCTAAGGAGCTTAAATTGGGTAAGATAATATTCATTTCTTTTATTCTGTTTCCATTTTTTATACCAGTACTTTTTTCTTTAGATCATCAAGAATGGATTTTGTCATCCACGGGCAAACAGGTTTCTTGTAGTTTCTTATGCATGTTTTCTCACTACATTGTGCAATTATACTTTGAAGGGCGTCAATAAAATTGTTAAATTCTGTGTCAACATTACCGTCATATGCAGCAGAGAAATCTGTTTGTTCCAGTAAGTTGCGAAGTAAGCCATGATTTATTTTTTTATGATGTTTAGTGTGATTATGCTTCACACCCTCTGGAGCCTTATTTTCCAGGGCAGCAAATATTGGCAAATGGTCGGAAATTGGAACAGAGCACACACCAGCACAAACAATGTCATCCCTGCTACAAAGGACATGGTCAATCAGTGTACTTGTGGTGGTGGTAATCCGGGTAGGTTCAGCTATTAGATTATGTAAGTTGAAGGATTCCAGCAACAATGTGTAATCATTTTGTGTGTCTGATGTGGCATCAATGTTAAAGTCACCAACAATAATAATCCTACCGTTAGGCCCACGCGATAACGAAGTGAGGGATGTTTCAAACCTTTCAGTGAAAGACCCCAGTGATGAACTTGGGGGGCGGTACACCACTCCAACTATTATGCCATTTGCCAGTTTGATAAAGAGTGCTTCTATACAATCGTCGCTAACAGATGCTGTAGAAAGGGCCCGAAATGCAATGTTTTGTTTAATGAATAAGGCTACACCACCTCCTCTTGCATGCGACTCCCGTGGGAGTGACAATAATTTATAGCCGGGGATTGAAATGGTCTCATTTTTCCTCAACCAAGTTTCACTTAAAGCAATTAAATCGAAAGTAGACTTATGGCGAGAAATATATCCAGTCAATTCATTGAGGTTTTTACGTAGGCTTCGAACATTACAGTGTAGAATTGAGAATGTGTCCCCGTTTTCTATCAGTTGGTCTATTTGAGAAATAGTGTACGGCATTTTCTGCCTTTAAAAAAAAACAAAGAACACAAAACAAGATGCTACCCTTGATTCGGTCAGTCTACTCTCCCTAAGTCGTCCTCTGACGCAATGTGTAGGACAGACGACTTTTCCACTTTCCTCATCAAGATTTTCCCTTGTTCCACCCAAATGAACTTCCAGCCTTTGTCTTTCTTGAGTTGACGGGCTTTGGTGAGTAGACGTTTAGTTTCCACACAGAGATGCTCATTAATATACACTGGCTCCTCGCCCTCGAATCCCAGATCCCCGGAATTGATCCTTTTCTTCCTAGCAGCAGCAATCAATCTATTTCGGGCAGTCTTAGTACAAAACTTCACAATAACGTTAGGTTTACCCTTATCTTTCGACCGCACACGGTGAACCACATCGATGTCACCCTCCGAGACAGAGGCACCAAGGTTGAGCGCAATGTCCCCAACCGCCTTCCGCAGGTCTTCGTCTTTAACCATAGGTAGCCCCCGAATTTCAACGTTCATGCTCCTGCTATACTGCTTTAGTTCCACAATCTCCTTCCTGGCTTCTCTGAGTTCTTCGCTTAGCCGTTCGGTTTCTATTTTGCTACTGGCGTTCTGACTCTTCACCTCTTCAAGCTCTTGACGGAAGCCTTCAACATTCTTTCTGAAATTCTCAAATACACTGTTTATATGGTTCATGGATTCACAGGCGTCGGCAAGTTCCTTTCTCATCTCGGCATTTGAACTCGTCACTTTTGCTACATCGCTCTTCATTTCTTTGGCAAACATATCAAGCCTTACTACCAGATCTGTAAGGACTTTTACAACTTCTTTTATACTATTAGGCTGCTTCTCTGTAATGGTTGCTGCAAAATCACCATGCTGTTCACTATTACTTCTATTCATGTTACTGTTCAGTGGCAGCAGTGAAATACTGTGCTAACACGACCATCCAAGGCAATCAAAGGAAGACACAAGAACGTCACAACACACTTTTTGGCAGCAGCAGCGGTAGGAGCGCATAGGCTTATTCTACTGAAAAACCAAAAGGTATTCCACCAACCTGTGAATACAGAAGCACGTCGCATTAACGTCCGGCCTCCGTCGCCGCTGCTGCCAAAGTGATTAGGCCAGCCAAGATCAACGCCCACGCGATGTGGCGATAACAGTCCCGTCTTCGCAGTTCCGTCGGAAGATGGCAGCTCCTACAATGGCGGGAAGCGCGAACACGCTGCGTCGTTGAAGAATGCGCTGCACATTTCCAAGTTCGGAGTGCTGTTCCCAGATCTTCTCCGCCAGGCAAGCTTGCTTCTGTGTCAACGTAAGTCCTCGTCGGGATAGGTGTAGATCAACGGGCACCTGTGAATACAGAAGCACGTCGCATTAACGTCCGGCCTCCGTCGCCGCTGCTGCCAAAGTGATTAGGCCAGCCAAGATCAACGCCCACGCGATGTGGCGATAACAGTCCCGTCTTCGCAGTTCCGTCGGAAGATGGCAGCTCCTACAATGGCGGGAAGCGCGAACACGCTGCGTCGTTGCGTCGTTCCCGGGTTCGAACCCGACCGCGGCGGCTGCATTTTTATGGAGGAAAAACGCTAAGGCGCCCGTGTGCTGTGCGATGTCAGTGCACGTTTAAGATCCCCAGGTGGTCGAAATTATTCCGGAGCCCTCCACTACGGCACCTCTTCTTCCTTTCTTCTTTCACTCCCTCCTTTATCCCTTCCCTTACGGCGCGGCTAAGGTGTCCAACGATATATGAGACAGATACTGCGCCATTTACTTTCCCCAAAAACCAATTATTATTATATATTATTATTAATATTATTATTATTATTGGGGTACATTCGGGTCATATTTCACAGTGGAAGGCAGCTCGCTATAAGCGCTGGTTTTCTGAGGGACATAAAACACTCTATTATTAGCACATTATTTTGTAAGCGATATGTAAATGGTGGGTTCTCCTGGAATATTTGTACGAAATCAGACATTTTTTTTCGCATTTATTGCAGTTATTTCGGTGCGTATCTTACCATCTGCTAAGCAGCACTTCCACGTCCGTGCAAGACCTGCCTGCCTCTCACATGTACACCCCAACAACATTCATTCAGTGTCATGGAATTCATTTTAAACGCTGAAGATCCTCAAAGCATGGCGTCGTCCGCGTGGGCAGTGCGTGAAACAATGATGCCGATGCCTCTCATGAATAAAGCCGAAAGTTTGGATGGTTAGATAAAGCTCGTAATGAAAAAATAGTGCCAAAGGAACACGAAGGACGGAAAAGGAACGATGAAGCGCTATAGCGCTTGTCTCTCGTGTCCTTTTGTGCTATTTTTTGTTCATGAGCCTCTCATGAGTGCCTGTGTTTTCGGCTTTCATCTGCAAATAAAGATGTTCGGCCTTTGATTCAAATTAAGCACCGTCGCAAGTAAAAAGCCTGGAAATAAATTTAATATTATCAGTTGAGAGATTATCCCTTTGAGATGAGCACAACCTGATAATACCGTACTTTTCGTACCGTATAATCAGTTTGGGCACAAGAAAAGTAAGTATTTTAGAGGGCTTATTTTTCAGCAAGAAAATTGTTTTAAATAAATTTTTAACACACAAAATCGGATTTTACCCGAATAAGAAAAGCCCTGTATTCACACAGTATACTTTGTTTGCTTTTTTGCTTATAAAGGGTTTGCCTTAAACTGTGAAATGAATTCGTTGTATTTTTTTATTAACTGAACAGTGGAGACACAAGAGGAAAATAAGCCATATTCGCTGAACAAAAGTATTTAATTATACAGTTTCCGAAACAGACCATTCTAGAGGTCGAAATTACATGCCGACCCAAGAGTTTTATCCAGCAGTAACTTGCACTGCCGATTGTCTGCAATGTTAAGATTTTCTGTAGTGGCATCAGTTTACAGCTGCAGAAAAAGGTGCATGTGATTACAGCAAAATTTCAAAAGACTGCATTGCGACCGCGGCACACACGTTTGAAATGGTCAATGTTTGAAAATTACAAATTACAAATTACAAATTACAAATTACAAATTACAAATTACAATGACGAATACAGACGATAGACGATAGACGATAGACGATGACGATGACGATTGACGATTGACGATTGACGATTGACGATTGACGATTGATGATGACGATTGACGATTGATGATTGATGATTGATGATTGATGATGGATGATGATTATGATGATGATGAATTTTTATGGAGCAATGGCATCTGCAGCCACACAGCGCCATGGCACAAGGTATTTTTCGTTTTCTGAAGGTAAGGTCAAAGACCAATTTCCCAAGCATTTCACCGTTAATAAGCCGAGTATCCGGCCAGGAGTAGCTTGGGAAGCTCAGTATAGCTTTACTGATTCGATTAAAAATCCTAAATTTATATTGAGATATTTGTCCTATAAAACAACAGAAGCCAAGCGACACGGATATTGTGTACCAGTGACTCATACAGAATCTATCCAGCGTGCTGTATTAAGGCACTAAGACAAAAATTGAACCAGACAACGTGCGCGAACTAACAAAGTAAAGTGGTTGAAGTCGGCGCATGTCCTGTTTCGTCTCTCTTTTCTTCACTTGTTTGACGTACGTAGTGAGTAAGTACAACGTGCCCAATGCATCAGGAGGAACACCCAACTAGCCACCATGGTAGCTTTGCGATAGTTACTCTTTTTTTTATTGGAATTCATGCAAACGTGACTCCTCCCACGTCGACGCCGCTCAAAATACAGATGTCTCTTTTGCAAAAAAAAAACAAAACTTTCATGCAGAATAGGAATGAAGCATTAATCATCCTTTTCTCTTTTTTGCTTTTCTCCTTTCAACCGATGTACCACTACTACCACCACCAGCTAACCATTGTCGTAACTCAGGAATGCATAATAAAGCTGTGGCAACGTTCCTATTTAAAATACAGTGTTTTCTAAAAGTGAGTACTTACTCGCGATTGTTTCAAAGGACATAGATTTTTTCTTCGAAATTTGCACCAAAATGATTCTTAAGTACTTGTACCGCCCCCTTTCGGCTCGATATAGAATGTGTTGGATAAGGCCAACTCCCTGTAAACCTGGCACACAGTGCCACGAACCCTTGACGAGCCAGAAATGACTGCGGACTTGTGGCCCGACTGTCTCGTCACTGTCCGTGAAGAGGGCTAAAGGCTCAGAGTTGTCTTTGTAACCGCTCTGAAAGATAAATGAATTGAATAAAATTCATCCGTACAAATTGACTTACACATTTTTAGTACCTCCCCTCCAACGAAATTACATTTCTCGCTTAAATCTAAACTGTGTAGCGCACTGTTACTTGCGTTCGGTTCCTGAACATCTGTCTGGGATTGGAAAACGATAGGGCGGATCACATTTTTATGGAGCCGAAAAAAGAATGTGCTGAAATCTCACGCCACGTAATATAACCACAGGCTGTCGGATTCAAACCAAACAGCTTCGCTACCTCGTGCCTCATAATTCATGGTTCGCACATAAAACCCTGTTGTCAAATAAATACGCTCAAATGATAGCATTCAAGCAATAGGTGACCTTCTACTCAGATCAGTACTACTTCTGGTCTCCAAGTACACGTTTTGGTGACATCTAGGTTAAATGTCTTAAGTGTGTATAGGGCGTACTTTTCGCAAGTCGCCAAGTTAAAGAAAACAGCCAGAAGAACCGGCCATAAGACGGTTAGAAACTGAGTAAGAACCGAGATGTCACTTCTAACAACTGAAGATGTCTAACGCACTTTTACTTCTGCAATCACACAGACACGCAAAAACAACCTACCAGGCCTTTGACAGCTAGTTCGGCTGAAATATTTGTTTTCCTTGTGCTCGATGGCACTGCAGCAGTACATATAGCTTGTCAACCTACGTCTCTTATACTAGAACGGTTTATTATACTAGAATGATTTATTTTTCTGGAATGGGGAGAGGTGGTAACAATCGGGTGAAATTTTACAACTCAAACTGGGGTACAACCCGCCGCGGTGGCTCAGTGGTTAGGGCGCTCGACTACTGATCCGGAGTTTTTTTTTTATTCGAAAATGAAACTGAGCACAATTCAATATGTACAATAATAACTGGACCCATAGCCAGGGGCTAGTTTCGGGTTCAACACAATACAATACAACATATTTGCAGCACGCGGAAACGAACATTTCTATTCCTAAAATGAAAATTAGAACGTTATAAGATTTACGGAGAAAAAATACAGGAATACAAACAAAACGCTCACAAAAAACATATTTCTCTTCGAAACAAAAAGTAAAAATTCATACCATATACTTCACATATTCATCAGGAACATTTTGAGGGATTGTACAAAATTTGTTTCTGTTTTAACCTCATTAGGAATGCCATTCCAGATTAAAACTCCATTGAATTCTAATAATCTTTGCCCGTAAGTATTGTGACAGGCGGGCAAATTGAAATGTTTTGCACTAGCAGCCCTAGTCTCCCTTTTAGGAGTTATAAAGATACTGTGGGGAAGCGGTTCATTGAGCTGTAGTATTTTATGAATTGTCTGGGCTATCTTTAATGTATACATGGAATGGAAAGGTAGAATGCCGGTGGACTTGAAAAGTGGTTCAGTAGAGTCAGTATATTTTGAATAAGTAATTATTCTTATCGCTCTCTTCTGCAATCGGATTACAGGTTCGAGATATGTGGGGTATGTGTTACCCCATGACTCCATGCAGTAGATTAGCTGGCTTTGTATAAAAGCAAAGTAGAGTATTCGGAGTATAGAGAAATTAAAGCATTCTCGCGCTTGTTATAAAATATGACAACCATATGCCAGCTTTGAGCAAACTTGCTTTACTTGATTCTTCCAGTGCATATCAGAATCAAGATATACGCCAAGATATTTAAAACTGCTTACTTCTTGTATTGACTGGTTATTTAAATACAAAGCAACATTTTGGTAGTTTAATTTTTTTCCCCTAGAGCGGAACAAAGTATATTTGGTTTTCTGAATGTTAACGGAGAGGTGGTTGTTAGTAAACCAGTTAAGAACCATTTCCATCTCTTCGTTTATCTTTTTGTTGAGTTCATCGATTGTGTCTCCTATAAATATTAAAGCTGTGTCATCAGCGTACATCACTGCTTGAGAATGTTTTAGTATAGACGGGAGGTCATTTACATAAAGCGAGAAAAACATTGGTCCCAGGACTGAGCCCTGTGGTACCCCAGTCAGCACGACCTGCGCCCCAGAAATCACGTTATTCATTACAACATGCTGTACGCGGTTTGTAAGGTAACTATTGAAAAAATCTAACATTTTCCCTCGGAAGCCATACTTACTGAGTTTATCAACAAGGATTGTATGATTAACCGTATCGAATGCCTTTTTAATATCTAAATACACCACTATGGCAATCTTATTATCGTTGAGGGCAGTATTTATCATTTGCGATAGGACAAGGACTGCGGATGCTGTTGATCTATGCGGCGTGAAGCCATGCTGACTTGGGCATATAATATTAAACTTACCTATAAATTTCTTTATGCGTATACATAGTATTTTTTCAAAAACTGTATTGATGACACCAAGGACTGAAATTGGCCTATAATTACTCGGTTCCGACAGTTCCCCTTCTTTATGGATAGGCACGACTTTAGCTACTTTTAGTCTTGCAGGAAATATTGAACCTTCTATAGAGTGCGTAAATAGGTGTAATAGGTGCATGGCTAATATGTCAATATTATCTTTGATTATTTTTACTGGAATGGCGTCCAGACCCGGGGATTTGCTTACTTGAAGTGTGCTTACCACACTAACAATTTCGCCCAGCTCGAGCTCTTTCATTACAAAACTATTTATAACAGGGTTTATAAGATTGCTAGGATCAGTTATCGGGATCAGCTGCTGGGCTAAGAGAGGCCCGAAATTTACAAAGTAATCGTTAAATATGTCTACCACATCCTGATCAATTACATCAGGTTGTACTTGTTGCTTAGAGGTAGGGCGAATAGCATCCTTTACGATGTTCCACATTTTCGCTGTATTTCCATTTGCTTGCTGAATAAGGAAGGAGTAATATTCCTTTTTTCTTTTTCTCATCATGGAGACTGTGGAATTCCTAAGGAGCTTAAATTGGGTAAGGTAATATTCATTTCTTTTATACTGTTTCCATTTTTTATACCAGTACTTTTTTCTTTAGATCATCAAGAATGGATTTTGTCATCCACGGGCAAACAGGTTTCTTGTAGTTTCTTATGCATGTTTTCTCACTACATTGTGCAATTATACTTTGAAGGGCGTCAATAAAATTGTTAAATTCTGTGTCAACATTACCGTCATATGCAGCAGAGAAATCTGTTTGTTCCAGTAAGTTGCGAAGTAAGCCATGATTTATTTTTTTATGATGTTTAGTGTGATTATGCTTCACACCCTCTGGAGCCTTATTTTCCAGGGCAGCAAATATTGGCAAATGGTCGGAAATTGGAACAGAGCACACACCAGCACAAACAATGTCATCCCTGCTACAAAGGACATGGTCAATCAGTGTACTTGTGGTGGTGGTAATCCGGGTAGGTTCAGCTATTAGATTATGTAAGTTGAAGGATTCCAGCAACAATGTGTAATCATTTTGTGTGTCTGATGTGGCATCAATGTTAAAGTCACCAACAATAATAATCCTGGAAAAATTGCAGCGCAGCAGTAACAAATACGAGACGAGAAGGACGCAAACACAAGCGCTACCGTTAGGCCCACGCGATAACGAAGTGAGGGATGTTTCAAACCTTTCAGTGAATGACCCCAGTGATGAACTTGGGGGGCGGTACACCACTCCAACTATTATGCCATTTGCCAGTTTGATAAAGAGTGCTTCTATACAATCGTCGCTAACAGATGCTGTAGAAAGGGCCCCAAATGCAATGCTTTGTTTAATGAATAAGGCCACACCACCTCCTCTTGCATGCGACTCCCGTGGGAGTGACAATAATTTATAGCCGGGGATTGAAATGGTCTCATTTTTCCTCAATCAAGTTTCACTTAAAGCAATTAAATCGAAAGTAGACTTATGCCGAGAAATATATCCAGTCAATTCATTGAGGTTTTTACGTAGGCTTCGAACATTACAGTGTAGAATTGAGAATGTGTCCCTGTTTTCTATCAGTTGGTCTATTTGAGAAATAGTGTACGGAATTTTCTGCCTTTAAAAAAAACAAAGAACACAAAACAAGATGCTACCCTTGATTCGGTCAGTCTACTCTCCCTAAGTCGTCCTCTGACGCAATGTGTAGGACAGACGACTTTTCCACTTTCCTCATCAAGATTTTCCCTTGTTCCACCCAAATGAACTTCCAGCCTTTGTCTTTCTTGAGTTGACGGGCTTTGGTGAGTAGACGTTTAGTTTCCACACAGAGATGCTCATTAATATACACTGGCTCCTCGCCCTCGAATCCCAGATCCCCGGAATTGATCCTTTTCTTCCTAGCAGCAGCAATCAATCTATTTCGGGCAGTCTTAGTACAAAACTTCACCATAACGTTAGGTTTACCCTTATCTTTCGACCGCACACGGTGAACCACATCGATGTCACCCTCCGAGACAGAGGCACCAAGGTTGAGCGCAATGTCCCCAACCGCCTTCCGGAGGTCTTCGTCTTTAACCATAGGTAGCCCCCGAATTTCAACGTTCATGCTCCTGCTATACTGCTTTAGTTCCACAATCTCCTTCCTGGCTTCTCTGAGTTCTTCGCTTAGCCGTTCGGTTTCTATTTTGCTACTGGCGTTCTGACTCTTCACCTCTTCAAGCTCTTTACGGAAGCCTTCAACATTCTTTCTGAAATTCTCAAATACACTGTTTATATGGTTCATGGATTCACAGGCGTCGGCAAGTTCCTTTCTCATCTCAGCATTTGAACTCGTCACTTTTGCTACATCGCTCTTCATTTCTTTGGCAAACATATCAAGCCTTACTACCAGATCTGTAAGGACTTTTACAACTTCTTTTATACTATTAGGCTGCTTCTCTGTAATGGTTGCTGCAAAATCACCATGCTGTTCACTATTACTTCTATTCATGTTACTGTTCAGTGGCAGCAGTGAAATACTGTGCTAACACGACCATCCAAGGCAATCAAAGGAAGACACAAGAACGTCACAACACACTTTTTGGCAGCAGCAGCGGTAGGAGCGCATAGGCTTATTCTACTGAAAAACCAAAAGGTATTCCACCAACCTGTGAATACAGAAGCACGTCGCATTAACGTCCGGCCTCCGTCGCCGCTGCTGCCAAAGTGATTAGGCCAGCCAAGATCAACGCCCACGCGATGTGGCGATAACAGTCCCGTCTTCGCAGTTCCGTCGGAAGATGGCAGCTCCTACAATGGCGGGAAGCGCGAACACGCTGCGCCGTTGCGTCGTTCCCGGGTTCGAACCCGACTGCGGCGGCTGCATTTTTATGGAGGAAAAACGCTAAGGCGCCCGTGTGCTGTGCGATGTCAGTGCACGTTTAAGATCCCCAGGTGGTCGAAATTATTCCGGAGCCCTCCACTACGGCACCTCTTCTTCCTTTCTTCTTTCACTCCCTCCTTTATCCCTTCCCTTACGGCGCGGCTAAGGTGTCCAACGATATATGAGACAGATACTGCGCCATTTGCTTTCCCCAAAAACCAATTATTATTATTATTAATATTATTATTATTATTATTATTATTATTATTATTATTGGGGTACATTCGGGTCATATTTCACAGTGGAAGGCAGCTCGCTATAAGCGCTGGTTTTCTGAGGGACATAAAACACTCTATTATTAGCACATTATTTTGTAAGCGATATGTAAATGGTGGGTTCTCCTGGAATACTTGTACGAAATCATACATTTTTTTTTCGCATTTATTGCATTTATTTCGGTGCGTATATTACCATCTGCTAAGCAGCACTTCCACGTCCGTGCAAGACCTGCCTGCCTCTCACATGTACACCCCAACAACATTCATTCAGTGTCATGGAATTCATTTTAAACGCTGAAGATCCTCAAAGCATGGCGTCGTCCGCGTGGGCAGTGCGTGAAACAATGATGCCGATGCCTCTCATGAATAAAGCCGAAAGTTTGGATGGTTAGATAAACCTCGTAATGAAAAAATAGTGCCAAAGGAACACGAAGGACGGAAAAGGAACGATGAAGCGCTATAGCGCTTGTCTCTCCTGTCCTTTTGTGCTATTTTTTGTTCATGAGCCTCTCATGAGTGCCTGTGTTTTCGGCTTTCATCTGCAAATAAAGATGTTCGGCCTTTGATTCAAATTAAGCACCGTCGCAAGTAAAAAGCCTGGAAATAAATTTAATATTATCAGTTGAGAGATTATCCCTTTGAGATGAGCACAACCTGATAATACCGTACTTTTCGTACCGTATAATCAGTTTGGGCACAAGAAAGTAAGTATTTTAGAGGGCTTATTTTTCAGCAAGAAAATTGTTTTAAATAAATTTTTAACACACAAAATCGGATTTTACCCGAATAAGAAAAGCCCTGTATTCGCACAGTATACTTTGTTTGCTTTTTTGCTTATAAAGGGTTTGCCTTAAACTGTGAAATGAATTCGTTGTATTTTTTTATTAACTGAACAGTGGAGACACAAGAGGAAAATAAGCCATATTCGCTGAACAAAAGTATTTAATTATACAGTTTCCGAAACAGACCATTCTAGAGGTCGAAATTACATGCCGACCCAAGAGTTTTATCCAGCAGTAACTTGCACTGCCGATTGTCTGCAATGTTAAGATTTTCTGTAGTGGCATCAGTTTACAGCTGAAGAAAAAGGTGCATGTGATTACAGTAAAATTTCAAAAGACTGCATTGCGACCGTGGCACACATGTTTGAAATGGTCAATGTTTGATAAATGATAAATTACAAATTACAAATTACAAATTACAAACTACAAACTACAAATTACAAATTACAAATTACAAATTACAAATTACAAATCACAAATTACAAATCACAAATCACAAATTTTAAATTACAAATTACAAATTACAAATCACAAATTACAAATCACAAATTACAAATTACAAATTACAAATTACAAATTACAAATGACAAATGACAAATGACGATAGACGATAGACGATAGACGATAGACGATAATGGCAAATGACAAATGACAAATTACGATAGACGATAGACGATAGACGATAGACGATTGATGATTGATGATTGATGATTGATGATTGATGATTGATGATAGATGATGGATGATGGATGATGGATGATGATTATGATGATGATGAATTTTTATGGAGCAATGGCATCTACAGCCACACAGCGCCATGGCACAAGGGATTTTTCGTTTTCTGAAGGTAAGGTCAAAGACCAATTTCCCAAGCATTTCACCGTTAATAAGCCGAGTATCCGGCCAGGAGTAGCTTGGGAAGCTCAGTATAGCTTTACTGATTCGATTAAAAATCCTAAATTTATATTGAGATATTTGTCCTATAAAACAACAGAAGCCAAGCGACACGGATATTGTGTACCAGTGACTCATACAGAATCTATCCAGCGTGCTGTATTAAGGCACTAAGACAAAAATTGAACCAGACAACGTGCGCGAACTAACAAAGTAAAGTGGTTGAAGTCGGCGCATGTCCTGTTTCGTCTCTCTTTTCTTCACTTGTTTGACGTACGTAGTGAGTAAGTACAACGTGCCCAATGCATCAGGAGGAACACCCAACTAGCCACCATGGTAGCTTTGCGATAGTTACTCTTTTTTTATTGGAGTTCATGCAAACGTGACTCCTCTCACGTCGACGCCGCTCAAAATACAGATGTCTCTTTTGCAAAAAACAAAACAAAACTTTCATGCAGAATAGGAATGAAGCATTAATCATCCTTTTCTCTTTTTTGCTTTTCTCCTTTCAACCGATGTACCACTACTACCACCACCAGCTAACCATTGTCGTAACTCAGGAATGCATAATAAAGCTGTGGCAACGTTCCTATTTAAAATACAGTGTTTTCTAAAATTGAGTACTTACTCGCGATTGTTTCAAAGGACAGATTTTTTTCTTCAAAATTTGCACCAAAATGATTCTTAAGTACTTGTACCGCCCCCTTTCGGCTCGATATAGAATGTGTTGGATAAGGCCAACTCCCTGTAAACCTGGCACACAGTGCCACGAACCCTTGACGAGCCAGAAATGACTGCGGACTTGTGGCCCGACTGTCTCGTCACTGTCCGTGAAGAGGGATAAAGGCTCAGAGTTGTCTTTGTAACCGCTCTGAAAAATAAATGAATTGAATAAAATTCATCCGTACAAATTGACTTACACATTTTTAGTACCTCCCCTCCAACGAAATTACATTTCTCGCTTAAATCTAAACTGTGTAGCGCACTGTTACTTGCGTTCGGTTCCTGAACATCTGTCTGGGATTGGAAAACGATAGGGCGGATCACATTTTTATGGAGCCGAAAAAAGAATGTGCTGAAATCTCACGCCACGTAATATAACCACAGGCTGTCGGATTCAAACCAAACAGCTTCGCTACCTCGTGCCTCATAATTCATGGTTCGCACATAAAACCCTGTTGTCAAATAAATACGCTCAAATGATAGCATTCAAGCAATAGGGGACCTTCTACTCAGATCAGTACTACTTCTGGTCTCCAAGTACAAGTTTTGGTGACATCTAGGTTAAATGTCTTAAGTGTGTATAGGGCGTACTTTTCGCAAGTCGCCAAGTTAAAGAAAACAGCCAGAAGAACCGGCCATAAGACGGTTAGAAACTGAGTAAGAACCGAGATGTCACTTCTAACAACTGAAGATCTCTAACGCACTTTTACTTCTGCAATCACACAGACACGCAAAAACAACCTACCAGGCCTTTGACAGCTAGTTCGGCTGAAATATTTGTTTTCCTTGTGCTCGATGGCACTGCAGCAGTACATATAGCTTGTCAACCTACGTCTCTTATACTAGAACGGTTTATTATACTAGAATGATTTATTTTTCTGGAATGGGGAGAGGTGGTAACAATCGGGTGAAATTTTACAACTCAAACTGGGGTACAACCCGCCGCGGTGGCTCAGTGGTTAGGGCGCTCGACTACTGATCCGGAGTTTTTTTTTTATTCGAAAATGAAACAGCACAATTCAATATGTACAATAATAACTGGACCCATAGCCAGGGGCTAGTTTCGGGTTCAACACAATACAATACAACATATTTGCAGCACGCGGAAACGAACATTTCTATTCCTAAAATGAAAATTAGAACGTTATAAGATTTACGGAGAAAAAATACAGGAATACAAACAAAACGCTCACAAAAAACATATTTCTCTTCGAAACAAAAAGTAAAAATTCATACCATATACTTCACATATTCATCAGGAACATTTTGAGGGATTGTACAAAATTTGTTTCTGTTTTAACCTCATTAGGAATGCCATTCCAGATTAAAACTCCATTGAATTCTAATAATCTTTGCCCGTAAGTATTGTGACAGGCGGGCAAATTGAAATGTTTTGCACTAGCAGCCCTAGTCTCCCATTTAGGAGTTATAAAGATACTGTGGGGAAGCGGTTCATTGAGCTGTAGTATTTTATGAATTGTCTGGGCTATCTTTAATGTATACATGGAATGGAAAGGTAGAATGCCGGTGGACTTGAAAAGTGGTTCAGTAGAGTCAGTATATTTTGAATAAGTAATTATTCTTATCGCTCTCTTCTGCAATCGGATTACAGGTTCGAGATATGTGGGGTATGTGTTACCCCATGACTCCATGCAGTAGATTAGCTGGCTCTGTATAAAAGCAAAGTAGAGTATTCGGAGTATAGAGAAATTAAAGCATTCTCGCGCTTGTTATAAAATATGACAACCATATGCCAGCTTTGAGCAAACTTGCTTTACTTGATTCTTCCAGTGCATATCAGAATCAAGATATACGCCAAGATATTTAAAACTGCTTACTTCTTGTATTGACTGGTTATTTAAATACAAAGCAACATTTTGGTAGTTTAATTTTTTTCCCCTAGAGCGGAACAAAGTATACTTGGTTTTCTGAATGTTAACGGAGAGGTGGTTGTTAGTAAACCAGTTAAGAACCATTTCCATCTCTTCGTTTATCTTTTTGTTGAGTTCATCGATTGTGTCTCCTATAAATATTAAAGCTGTGTCATCGGCGTACATCACTGCTTGAGAATGTTTTAGTATAGACGGGAGGTCATTTACATAAAGCGAGAAAAACATTGGTCCCAGGACTGAGCCCTGTGGTACCCCAGTCAGCACGACCTGCGCCTCAGAAATCACGTTATTCATTACAACATGCTGTACGCGGTTTGTAAGGTAACTATTGAAAAAATCTAACATTTTCCCTCGGAAGCCATACTTACTGAGTTTATCAACAAGGATTGTATGATTAACCGTATCGAATGCCTTTTTAATATCTAAATACACCACTATGGCAATCTTATTATCGTTGAGGGCAGTATTTATCGTTTGCTTTGTTTATCTTACCTTACTCTCTGAAAGACTTTTCTAGCTTCTAGAGAACCACTTGGGTGCGCGCATCAGTTTATAAACGTGTTTCTGTGATATACAAAAACAAGCAGTTAAACAGAGTTCACGAGATTAACAGGCGCAGGAACACGTCACTGTTTTTCTCATCTAAATGAAAACGAAGGAATATTTAGCCTGTTGGAATTCCACACCGTATGTCAGCATTCAGTCCGCTGCACTTGTGCCAGACTAAAATCAAACTCCGTTTCGTGCACTTCCTCTGTGATACAGGTATTGCATTTCATTTCCCCTCCTCCTTCTATTCGCCGAAATCCCAATTTGTTGAGCATAAAATCGTAACTTGTCAGGATTATTGATATTTAGTCTAGTCCTGCCTTTAAATTGCTACGGACGCTACGAGGATGACGAAGTGTCTAGAACGACGACGGACGACGGTGTCGTGCGCTCTTCTGCTCTCTCAGGCCATCGATCTTCTGCTTGGCAGATCACCTCTGCTGCATTTAGTCATTAGCTAACAACTATTTACAATAGGAAAACCATGCGCTGGCATTTTATTAATCATTGCAACGCTGAAGGCACATTTCTCAAAGACGGTATTGCTGTCGTCAACCAGGCTTGATTCGGGTAAGCTTCCGCGGGTTATTTATTACTCATGTTCACTGTCGCCGATTTGACACGAGTGGAAATCGACCTGTTGGTTCAAGCCCATGGTGGGATTTGAGATATCACAGTGCCTCAACACGAACGGAGATGCCGAAGTGCCACGGCAAGCTAAGCGAGGGTGATGTATAGTGGCTACAGCGTTATATTTTTGATATCTGAGTAGTAGGGCTAAGGTGGGCAGCCAATTTTTTTTAATTTACACTGGCGCACGCACGCATTCAGACATGATGAAAATGATTGCAACATCGTAAGTTGGGTCAAAGAAAAATGCTTACTCCCTGGGAAAAAGATCATGTTTTTTGAGATTGCACCACACTAATTGTCGGGTTTATAACTTATTATTTCTGGCTAAAAGAGTGACTTGGAAGGAGGCCATTCAGAGAAAGCGTTGTTTTACCACGACATAACTTGGAATGCTAGTGAAAAGGTGACACGGAATTATAACGTTATCTGATACAGCTGGTAAACTGGGTGACTATATTTTTAAACGGCTACTCAATGGAGTACTCCATCTCGGCTTGCCATTGGCTGCTTTTGGCAGCATCATAAAGTGAACAGGTTCCTTTGCTGACCTTGTACGGCTTATACATTTCTACAAGGTGAACAGCCGTAATATTCTCTCAACAGACTGCTTTACTAACGCCATTATTCTCTTCACGTTTTCGTCATGCTGCTGTTTTTCGGTGTTCCTGTAATCTCCGTAAACAGTCTTTTTAGAGGGCTGCAATAAAAGAAAATGCAACAAGGTGCTCCAAGTAAGTTTTTCAATATATTAGGTAGTGCCAATGGCATAAGAAATCAGGAACTAAATAAAAAAGAAGGGAAGACAGGACGAATTAGTGAATTGGGGCCACTTCGTCTATGTAGCGCTTATTTCGTTGGCGCCGAGTGGCAGGCATCATTATCTGATCCTGAGAGGAAGCGACGTTTCTCTCCTCCTAATAGCTTCCCTTTTATGCGCCGTTTACTCCAGCGTCGTGAGTTCCAGGGTACTGCTGAGTCTCAGTCCACCCCGGACGATTAATGCTGCTTACGGTCATGATGCAGCTCCTCCTTAGTCGTGGTATTACTACCGCATAAAGCTTTTCGTTCAAAACATGTCCTACATTCAATTGCCTCAGCGGAGGCCCCGTTTTCCTTCCGGACTTTCTGTTGTTAGATTTTTTTTTAGTGCGATAGCCTTGCCAGTGCACTTGAAGAAATAGCCGTCGTTGTCAGTGTGAAGCCTTGGGGAGTGAAAGCTCCACCTCCAAAAGCAATCTCCCCCTCCCCGCCCCTTGCCACCTCCCCACTATATACCTTGGGCACATACCCAATTTTCATGTTGTATTTCGCAGCTGTAATGACTGAGAGCACTCTCGGCAGAACATCTCTCATGTGTAATCAATTTAACATAGGACTCAACTTCTATCTCCAGCCGTTGAAATTCGGTGATCTTTACAAGCGTACGGGAGGAGTTATGATTACTGTAGTTCCTGTGAAGATTTCTCTAAGTCGTCCGCGGCGAAGCTTGAGGCTCATTCAGACCAGCTTGTTCTCCCAATAACGCAGACCTAACCTCAGAAGCCACATTCCGTTCGAGACAAGACAGCGCACTTATCTTGCCCGCTGAGGTGAATAGCAGCCACCTGCCTTCTGGATCGACTTCCAATTAGAGAGTAAGTGCTCTCTAGGCTTTTCGCTGATTTTATTCCTTACCGCTTTTCGAGATATCTCAAGACACTCTTTTCTTGAAAAAGCAGGAGCGGTTGCAGATTGCAGGCAATATATCCTTTTATACTTGTAGCAGTGACTATGTGCTGTACTGAGAGCGCTATACAGCTGCCAGTTTCTTTCTTCGGAGCAGAAGTTAGCCACACAGAGCAGCCCAACGCAGCTTGAGAAAGAAATGCTACCGCCACTATCTAAAATTAAGAAATAAATATAGAGAGAAGGTAAGAAAAAAAGTCACAATAAAAGAAATGTCATACGTGCAGTGAATAACTGCGAAAGAACGTTCGAAGGCTGGTGGCGAATGAGAAAAAGTACTAAGAACACAAGCCGCTGAAAATATCAAAAACACCGACGCCACGAAAAAGGAAAACACGCTGCGGAGCCCACGCAGAGGGGTCAAATAGAGAGAGAAAAATAGAAGAGAGAGAGAAGAAAAATCGAATTCAATAAGCCAGGGACTAGGTTGGAAGCACTGGATGTTGTTAAACAAGCTTCATTTTTTGGCTGCTCTCCTTCTGTCTGCGCAGGTGAGGTTTTGAAGTATCTACATTCACTGTGATCCGTGCGCAACCACATTGTGGTTCCCCGTCGAGTGCTTTCATCTTGTTAAGCGCTCTAAAACGCAGCTTGACTGCGAAGCTGCGAGATAATAACCCTACTTCTTTGATACCTCGTTCTTCTGACGGGTACGACCGAAATTGGAATTTTTGTGCTCTCTGCCTCTTTTCTTAATCGTGCACTGTAATAGCACGCTCAAGAATTTGAAGAAAAATGTTTATGTGCGCGAATATTCGGGAATTTCGAATAGCAAAGTTGTTTCATAAACACGGTCATAATAATCCAACAGACGTAAAGACATAACTTGGTAAGGGAATTTTATTACGGAAACAGAAAGAACAGCACAGCACTAGTCATAATTTCAAAGCTACACCAAGCAGTACTTTTGGGTTGCACACGACGGACGGAAATCTGGCAGATAAATCGAATAAGAACAAATTATGGGCTTCAAATGCTTCCCCAAAGCTTACCTACACTCTTTAACTCTTTAGAAACTCTAGGTATAAATACTCTGAGCTTGGCTTCGCAAGGAATTGAAATCCTTCCTACACTCAAATTTTTAACCCTTTTTTTTTCGTAAAGCAAGGCGTCTTATCCTTTAGCTCTTTTTTATTAATTTCACTTTAATGTGGGCATACGTCTCATGAAGAACTGATGTGAAAACCATTGCTGCTTAATAATTTCTTTTCCAGTGAAAACAATGCCGATTGACCATTATGTATTTATTTTGCTGACGTGCGTGTATGTTTTGAAATGTTGTCTTTTAAAGAAAAAGGGAGAACAGGTTGAAAAGACAAACATTGTCGTCATCGTCGCAGCGATGGTGCGTGCATTTCTCCGGTGCTGTGGCTAGTAAAGGTGGTCGAGGGCCCCTCAAGCGTCTCCAAACCGCTTTTTTCCTCGGCCTCCTCCATATATTGTATGGAAATCAAACAATTGAATTGATTTGAAATATCCTCCTATGCACGCAAAAAGTGGATGTTCAAAATTATTCCAAATGAATCGATTTTGTTGTTAACTATTCGAATAGTTTTGCAATCATCTGCACGAAGTTCGAATAGGGTGAGCGACAGCATGCGGAAGAGATCCATCTCCAAGGGAAGGAGACTTCAGTGCCGCGACGCTGTCCATTCGTATAGCGGCCTTCATAATGTTTATGCCTATTGCTTTCAAGAGGGGGCGACACGGCACAATTCAGCCAGATTTGGCAAACTCTGTGTGGTTTCTGCGCTTCCCACTAGAATACGAAGCAAACGCACGAAAGGAGAGCGGGAGTATAAAAATGTCCAAAAAGGAGACATGTCCTGGTCCCTGCTTGCAATGCACGACGAGCTCATGCTCAGTTATGACTACCGTCTGTTAGTAGAAAATAAACCTTGCCTTTTTAGTTTGGAGCGCCTTTCCGCCTCAGGCTCATCTATAACTGCAATACTTTCTTGAGGCAGTCGACGCATGATATTTACACAAATGCTCAGGAAAGAGAACACTGCTAACAGGCTCGCTGCTAACAAGTTCCGGCAAAGTAGACAATAAGCCACCAAGTAGTCAGCTACGACCACCTTGTTGTGGCCGCCTGCGGCATCACCTGGGCTTCAGTTGGCCAGGGCGTGTGGCTGATCGGAAGCGGCGCAAAAGTAAATAGGAGCGCAGACGAGACGAAAATCACCCCCAGGCGGCAATTACCGCAGAGGCGATTGAGAAAAAACTTGCGAAATGTAATCTTGCTTTTGCCTAAGCTGCCTTACTAACAGAATCCCTAGGTGACACTGCACGAGCCCTCCCTACGGGCACCGTTGTTTTCAACGCCCTTCCGTGCAAAGCCTCAGCGCCGGATCGCCCAACAGATCAATGAAAAGAGGAATGTCTAGCAGCCATGCTTTGTCGGTTTTGTTTTTGTCTGTATTTGTGCTACTAGGACAATAGTGTGAACAGGCGGATTAAGATATTTGTTTCAGAGAATTAAGATAAAAATCAGCTTCTGGGGAAAGACATTTCCTCTGCTCCATTTGAGGAGTGTAACGCTGCAGGCGACGAACTAAAGATGTGAGAATAGGCATAATAGGGCTCAGGGTCGAGCAAGACGCAGAAGACTCATAGAAACAAGGCAACGGGAACGTGCGAACGCATTACTTTCCTGTTTTAACGAATTCATTAGTGGAATTTGCCACGACGAGATAGACTTTAAGCGCCCGGTTTGTAGTGTGGTGTTAAATTATAGAAGCACCTGCCATTGTGCTCGGCAAGCACAATAAAAAATTATGAATATAACCATATTGCATGACTCTTTCTTGTGAATTTTAGCGTTCTGCTAATAATTAGGATATTTTGTCATGTCTAAAACTAAATTAAAACATATAAAGAGCAATTCTTGTTCTTGGTCGAGCTTCGCTGTGAAAGGAACTCTCTACCTTTCATGCTTGCGCATGGGGAGCCCAGAATATGATAGCTCGGGTGCAGAACATCGGGCGGAGTTGTGAGATCTTAGGCCAGAAGTATATTTCCAGCTCTAATGAAAGCCAGGGGGAAGCAGGCTGTTGAGTGATTTTGTTTGGGGTATGTAACTGACAAAAAGGTACGAGAAGCAAAAAAAAAAATAAAGCAGGAAGGTTTCTATTACGCTGGCAAAAAAGAAAGAGAAGAAAGAGCATGCAAGAGGCCAAAGTATCAGACAGCCGGACTGTAAACAGCATTTCAGTCACTTGCTTCCCTCTGAAGAACTTCTGTGAGATCCGCCTTCATTTAAGTCTCTTTAAGGCACTTATTCTGTATATTAACGCAATCGCGGAAAGTGCTGGCGAAAATCTATTTCCTCCCTTCGGAAAGCGAACTTCAATGACAGTCTGCTGCTTCTTCTCGAAGATACAGCGTCCGAGTGAAAGCGATTTGTTTTTTAGCCGTCTTGGGAGCTCAATCTTGAGATTCGGCGTCGTCTTCCACTCTGCCACGCAGTAAGCATAAGAGCGAACAGGGAAAGCGCCCCAGCACCGCAGTGCGATAGAAAGCGGGCTCTCAACTGCATGCTTCGCGCCTGGTGCCCTCTGTCGCAGATGGATGAAAGCGCGAGCACTCCATAAACTTGCGCGCGCGTGTCTTGGCGAGGAACGTTGCCAGGACTGGGTAAAAGCAGTCGGTGTCTCTTTTACATATTTCTTTGAAGTTCGCGATAGAGTTCGCTTTCCGAAGCGGAATCGCATATTTTCGGGCTCTTCTTTCAGAGAGCCCTTGTTTAGAAATGTAAGCCTTCTCGTCAAAGAAGAGACGCTAGCAAAAGTTGTCTAAAAATTCCAAACGAAAGTCAGCTTTTCTTTATTCTCTAGAACGAAACTCTCAATTTTAAGCGTGCATTGGCTGCTAACAGTAGTCGTTTGAATCGTACTGGACATATTTTTGAGGAAACTGGAACAGCATTGCATTAGCAGGAAGAAAAGATTCTCTGCTTTGAGCAGTTCGTTTTTGTGTGTGAGGTAAAGTCATTAAAATTTACAACTAGTCCTGGTTTGAGTTGTTATCACATTGCTTCAAATATGAACAGTGGAAAGCAAACGTTCCGAAAAAAAGCATTTAAGGCGCATCAAATAATAAATCTGATTTCATTCAGCAGTAATTCGGTCGGCTTAATCCTTACTGTGCAATTACAAAAGCTCAGACCTTCAAATGTGAAGTGCTACGTAACCAGCCGGCTTGAATAAACACTAAATAAAAACAAAATGGGCAAAATATAAATTTCACCGTAATCTAGCACCTTTCAGTAGAGTTTTGGCTCGCAGACTGGATGGCTCACACATCATTTACCGAATACTTGCAGCAGGGATACCGAAGGAAAGGAGTGTTTTTTTTTTGTCAGTCTGCGCGCTTCGCTGAAAGCAGCTAAAAAATAAACAGGAATGTTTACTAACGCTTAGTTTAGAAAAAAAGAGCGCGCTCAGATCAGAAAGCTTTACTTGGGCGATGAGGAAAGTCATGGGGCAGGATACCTGGTCAGTTTGGTCACTTGGCATTCTAAGATACAAATTTAAAACTTATTACACGGGTGCACTGGCGTTACGACTTCATCAGAGCGCTGCAGCGAGAGCCAGATATGAAACATGTTATCTAGTGCTCGACTCAAGGAATGCATAGATTACACAGGCATGGCTCTCCTGTAATGTGCACAAAAAAAATTGGTACCCGAGCTTTCCGTGCAGCGATTATCAAATTCTTGGTATTTTTCTTTATTTGAGTTTCAGAGGAAAAACAAACTTTACAGATATTTCCGACACTTTACCAAAATGAATGTCATTCGCGTCTCAAACTGCTAAATATCTGCGGAAGTGCATAGCCTGTCGAAAAAGAACGCTCAAAATACTGCTATGAATGTGCAGCATTGACGTCGTTGAGTGACGCTCGCAAAGAGCTCAGAAATAAATCGAACTTCTGTCGGTTGTTCGGAACAAAATAAAAAAAAATAAACTATCTGAAAGCAATTTTTCCTTCATAGGCAAGTGCGACACTGTCATCTGTAATAAATCATGCCGATAAAAAAGTAAAACTTGGTAATATTTGAAAATATTTACGGGGGGGGGGGGGGTTAGAGACAAAGGAAACAGGAGAATGACCGCAGTTAGTTGAATTTCGGAGGTAATGTCATATCTGACAACGAGCAGGCACCAGTTTCATTTTTAAATGTATCCTCACTTTGAGTTGTTACAATGATGGTGTTCCTCAAATCTAAGATAATATATGTCTATATACAACGAATAATGCAACGTTTCTCCGCCTGCAAAAATGCCTTACTAAATATGAACTCCGCTGAGAACTTGTGTTGCTAGGAAGCGAAATACTGCATGAATCTCGCTTCAAAACATGCAAAGTCGGCACCATGATCAGGGACAATAAATTCTTATTTTAATGAAACAACATCGACAATAAGAAAAATTCCTTATCAGCCGCTGTCGTTAATACGACACATGCCATATGAGTTTTGATTTCGTATTTAACTAAAAATCACGGAAGTCAGCTTATAGAATCCTCACGTAGTGTCTGCATATTGCTAAAATATGCCTCATAGACAACAGGAGAACACAGATCCTCAATCCACGCCAGTTCTAAGGTCGACACTTTTGTCGCTTCTTTAATGCGAGTATTTTCATGCTTGAAGGAAATGAAAGAATTGGCGATGGTTTAGCTCCGGTTAAATCTGGAGTGACGTGATAGCTACAGCTGGCCAAGTGGAACTTGTTCAGTTGAACTGCAAAGTCAGTCTTTCACCGCTCGGTTTCGCTGAACGTTCCTTCTTCATCTTTGTCCCACTTGACACGGCGCATGCGTACAGCTGTGGCAGCTCAGTTTCACCGGCGCGCCGCGCCGCCGGCAGCAGCAGCTGCTCCGCACCACCTGTCTGGTCACGTGACCAACCAGGTAACGAACCACGTGATCGTCCACGGCGCCACGCCGCCGGCAGCTGCTCCGCACCACGTGACCAACCACGTGACAGGTAGCGGCGCAGCCACAGGGTGGCGATGCGCCACCGCCATGGGGCCGCCACGCTGGAGGCTCGAAATGCTACCGTAATGTAGCTGTCGCTACAAAAATACGCTAACTTTTGAAAGCCCTATTAAACAGAAGAAATGAAACAAAAGTTTGGGAGCCGAACTTATCAGGAAACAAATGTACTGCAGTGCAAAATGAAATGCTTCGAATAAAGAAGGGGTCGGAAACAGGAATTCGAAAAATAAAAAAACTAGGCCAACAAGTGTAAGCGTTGAAGACACGTACATACACATAAACTCATTAAGAAAACTGTAACATATAGCAACATACTCTTATGGCTCAGAAATAGCGCTGTAGGAAGCTTTCAAAACCATAATTCTCAGGAAAGTCACCAAGGAAGATTTCCGTCAAGCTACGGTACATCGCTTGCCATTGGAGGAAACGTCACTGGCATCCGCGTGCAAGATTTATGCGCCAAAGTACGGGCCTTAAATAAATGCGCAGTTATTCGCGTACGGAAGCGCATTGCGATACATTCGTTACATGTCGCCAGCACCTGAATTAATGGGTGACTGTTTCATTCATGCAACCATTTTATTGCTCCCTGTGCTCCCACAAAAATGCATGGAGATGCTTCTAGTCGTGGCAGTGCAGTATACAAAGGGCATTCGAGCAACATGCCTGAAGCGTGCAGCTTCAGGTTAGTGCAATTGCGATGTTTAGAACAAGAGCGTATAGATGCAGAAGAAGGAAGCGTTGGTGCCCCGAAAGGAACTACCATGGCACTTGGAACAAGTACGTCAGTGCATGACGATAAATACGGAAGACTGATCCAGAAGTTGCCCGTTCAGGAACATCCTGCAGTCATACCGACGCCCTTGAACGACGCCCTGCACAGAGCTTGCCATGTCGTCGAGATCGCAGAGGTTAGCAGGTCACATGGATTGGCATGGAGGAGGGTCAACTTCCATTCCTGGGTCATTAGACAGCAGGTTCCAGCTGGAGAAGTTCCCTTTAGCCCCCATTATGGCTAGAGGATTCATTTGTACGGAAACGAGAAAGTGCGCTGTACGATTACAATATGACGGAGTTTGGCCACAGCGTTATAGAGAAGTTGAAATCAAATACTGTGGAGCACAGGGCACGTGCAACGAACAGAGCTTCTTCGTATTCATCAGAGAGTAACAGTAAGGAGAGGTCAGCACAACAAATCACATCCCACGTACAAGGAGAAAATTCAAAATTGCTTTTTTTAAGAGAATGGCGCACAATCTTTCTCACATCTCGGTGGACACCTGAACCACGCTATAAGAGCGCATAAGGGAAGGGATAAAGAAATGAGTGAGAGAAATAAAGGAAGAAAGAGGGGCCATAGTGTAGGCCTCCGGAATAATTTCGACAACCTGGGGATCTTTAGCGTGCATTGACATCGCACAGCACACAGGCGCCTTTCGCGTTTTGCCTCCATCGAAACGCGGCAGCCGTGGTCGGGTTCGAACCCGGGAACTCTGGATCAGTAGCCGAGCGCCATAACCGCTCAGCCACCGCGGCGGGTCATTACCGCACAGTTGAGTTTGCAGCTGGAAAAAAGTTTCACTTGAAATCAGATGTGTAGCTAATCGCTATTGATAATCTGTGTAGAGCTTGGGATTGTGGACGCGCGAAAATAAATGCATACGTTGCAATAAAAACTTCGTCGTCAGTACAAAAACGAGCGACAATCAGGTGTTACAAAGCGGTGTCGATAACATACAGCTTCCTGATAAAGCATATCGAGTGAGTCAGAAACTGCAGAGATTACTTACTTGCATGTTTCATTTCATAGATTTGGAAGACATTCAGCCTTCAAATTTTGTTTTGTGACAGGCGGACACTTTGGCAAAAAAAGCAACGAAGGTTAATGGTCTAAAAAATGAAAACAGGGTTGTTGTAAAAGCTAACGTGGCACCACTAGCACTTTGAACGCAAAAAGTAAAAAAAAAATCATGAAGCGCAGAAACTATATAGGAAATGAAAAAAGCAATATAATTTAAATAAGATAGGTGGTAAAGGATATTTGAGCTGTGAATAGAGTTGCATGAATACGGCTACACTAATGAATGAATGAAGCTCGACATGTGAAACCTGATCTCAATCTTTCGCTTATCAGCGGCCCACAGTGGAGCCATCAGCCAGAAGGCACTCACTGCGCTCGCACACATTCGATTTGACTTGCATTCACATCCACTCACATACATTCACAGGCGCCCAAGTTACCGGGGCCTCACTCTAGGCTCTTATGACTGAGCCTGCCCACCATGCATGGGGCATACATGCATGCCTTGTTACAGAGCAGCCCGCCACTAAATTGTAAAAATAGGCCTGTTCGTATGAAAAATTCCTTTTGCCGCCAATAAATACCGTTATCTACGGACGTCAGAAAAAGCGTTAATCGTGCTAACATTAAATCCTAACTAATTTTTTTGTAGTTAACTTTTTTAATTATTACAGTGAGACACGTCGTTGCATGTAGATATTTGTAGTAGGGCATAGTAATAGTTCAGTTTTAGGAATTTCTGAAGCGCGATTACCCTCGGCGCTGTGGCGGCACGAAGTGGACTGCGATGTAGCGGCTCCTGTTGGTAGAATGGGGGTAGACGCGCAATTTCGGATACAACACGTCTTTGGCGTGCGCAAAGCAAAGCCCTTAGCGCACGTCTCTTTGTGGCGCACGTGTCACCTGACGTTCTCTCTCGTGAGGGTCGGAGCAGTGTAGAGTAGTGAGCACCGCAGCCAAGGCGGGTCAGAGAAGTTCACGGGCAAGTGTGCCACGAAATGACGTGCGCTGGGGGCGCGCGATGCTTAGAGCGCTTTTTGAAAGCGCGATTCTTTTGGTGCAAGATGGCCGATCTTTGTTGAGCCATTGCTCGAGGGCGATCGCGTTTTGGCAATTACGAAATCGATATTGCTTTTATTAATAGCCCGCTCCGAATCTCAAAAACCAGCCAGGCGCCTAAAACTGTGAAGTTTAAAAAGATAACTCTCAGAAATTAGTTAGGCAGCTAAGTGGTTACCATCACGATCCTGTTTCCTGACGTCCACAACACTAGCATTACTTGCTTATATGGCGCCATCATGTCTCGAAATCTCTATTTATTTTAAATAAGCGCCGGGCTTACGTGAAACAGTTTGTATGTGCTAGCACAAGCAAACACTGCACATTGGGCACCAAGCCAATATATTTGGACAAATATAGGCCTTGAAGCTTGCGCACAATAAATACGAATTTGGCCCACGCTGCTGATCACTTCTGCAATCATGCCATGGGGGATAGCCACACCGCGCTAGCCACAGTACCAAAAATTCTCTCAGTCCAATAATTACAGGGAGCTCAGAGCGAGCCTGCCTCCTCCGACGTTTCGCTCAGCCGCGAACCGGCTACCAACCATGTGGAGGCGGCTGCAAATGCGGTCGCAGCCAAACCTGTGGACGTATTCCAGTATCTTTCCTGATTTTATAAATCCGTATTGTAAACTGTGCAGTGAGCCTGCCACTTTAGACCACATAATCTGGGACTGCACGGAGTATCCGCCTCCGTCAGATCTAGTCACATCTCCCACGCTAGAAAAATGGGAAGCTGTTATCACCAGCCCGGACCCGGACGTTCAGTCCGCGCAGGAAGTCGCGCAGGAGGTCACGCTGGAGGTCGCTGGCAGACTTAAACTGCCGGCCACCAGGAGCGGCTGCAGTAACCAAAGAATATCCCCGCCTTCCTGGCAATAAAGTTCTCTCTCCCAGTCTTAAGCACTACAGCTGGTACAAAGCGTGCATAATAATTGTAGCGGATTACCGATTCTGCAGTCGTGGGCTGCGATAGACTAGATCTCGCATGACGTAGGCACTGGCTTTCGTCGAACAGAAAAGCTATATATTTAATGCTAATGCTGAAGTCACACGTAATTGTAGGGCCCGAAAGTACCAACAGTGTAGAGTCCTTAGCAAGCTTGTCTAGAGTACCAGAAAGGCGTACTTTTCAAATATAAGCGAACAAGCCTTCTTAGGGGCACGATGTTCACGCTCGTATCGCTCGTCAGTCTATGCTGCTTCGATTGAGTGCATGTACTGGTCCTTAAAACCAGTGTCTGTTTCAAATTAATTTCCTTCGCAGGGGCCCGCTCGATCGGCCGCTCGAGCTGTAGAAATACTGTTCACTTCTGTGCAGTTTACTGCACTGCTTGAAGTAAACTGACACCTTTTTTATTCTTAGCGGCATCAAAGGCAATATTACAACGCGGTTTAAGATTGTAAGGTTTAAGGTTTTAGGACTGATGCTATTTCTTTCATTTCTTTTACTATTGCGCCACGTTAGATGATTACACATTTTACTTTCTTTCAATAATGCATTCTTTTATTGCTCAGCTCACTGTTTTGTTTTATAATCTTTCGTAGCTTACCCTTCACTGATGGCAGGTGACTCGGGTCAGCACAGCGCTTGAGTTTTTAACCAGCTTGTATTTTTGTAGAGGCCGTAAGCCTAATTTTTTCTTGGAACAGAGAAGGACTGCAACTGAAAAAGCGTGAGTAAAAGTACTAGAAGCCTCCAATAAGACGTCCAGTTTATTATTATCACGCAGTCAGTCCCGCACTTGACAAGTTCTGGAAGACGCACAGCCCATTTAAATGACCGTAGGCAGCCTGTCCGTCCAGAAGCCCTCCAGAGGCATCACAAAGGCTTGGCGATGCAAGGTAACGCGGCTTTCGAAGTTAGCGGCCACGATGAACTAAGCGCAGCAAGCCTCCCTCCTGGCTGCCGCAGCGAAAGTGTCTTTAGCGTAGTCGCCCACGCCGGCATCCTCGCCTTTCGATGCTTGCTGGTCCGCCTTTGGCTCACTGCCGGCTTCCCGGAATGCCGGTGTAGTACACATAGTGGACTGCCAAGTTTCTAAAGCCCCTGTCCTGGTGTCTCCAATGCTCGCTGCTGGTCGGCCGCCTTGTCTTTGGACGCGATGTAGGGACGCACGTCTTGGCGTTCCGCTCTGGCTGGCTGTGGTTGGTGGGCGAGTAGGTCAGCATGCACGCGCAGCCGAGGATGGAAACACCCAACACTGCAACGCAAGAGACCACACGGTTGACCAGCAGTACCGCAAGGTTTACCAGCATCTGCAGCTCGGTGGCCATGCTGCGTCTGCGGGTGACGCCGGTAGTCCCGGTAGTCCAGGACTTGCCGCTGGGCGACAGAAGGTCTGCGAATTAGAGCGGTGGTAAGAGAAGCAACCGCCGCCATCGCTGATGGTTCTTGTTCTTCTTCTTTGGCTTCTCGCAGACCAGAACACACCGAGCTCATCGCGCGCGTTTACGAACACAGCGAAATTTTACTCGGCTCAAATCGCGCTTGTCAGAGATATAAACACTTTGCACATGGAAAAACTTGCACAAATTGCCGGCCTTCCGACGTTGACCTCTCGATTGCAGGAACTGCGCCTCAGCTCACTGCGCGCTCTTAGTGATCGGCTGATTCAGGAGAGCAAGCGAATGGCGCAGTGCATGTCGGTCGACGGAAACGACTACGAAAAAGAGTAAAAGAGAGGGAGCTCATTTTTATTGACCCGATATCGGGTAAGTTAAGAAAAATGGAAGATGTCTTACAGTGTCTTACAGAGCACTGCTAACCATCGCAGATTTATAAGTGCATACAGCGGCATTTGGTCATTGAATGAAAACAGAGAGGTGGATAGCAGAGTTTTATATCGTAAGTCGTTTTTTACTGATTTATACTGCCTTTTTCCGTCCCTCACATGCCAGCGACTGCGCTGCTTTCGCCATTGTTTCCTTTCTCTTTATACTAAACTTTGGTTCGGGATTGGTTTATGAGGGTTTAACGTCCCAAAGTGGCTCAGGCTTTGAGGGACGCCGTAGTGAAGGTCTCCGTAAGTTTTGACCACCTGGGGTTCTTTAACGTGTACTGACATCGCGCAGTAGACGGGCCTCTAGAATTCTCCCTTCATCGAAATTCGACCGCCGCGGCGGTCGATTATCGTGCTCAGGAAAAATTGATTCTCTGGCCCTTTCTGTGTATGTCATCGTCTGTCTGGAAGCAAAAAGCGCATTTATAGCTCACAACAACTAATTTCAAAACTCTCCCAGCCCTCGATTCAAACTATTGATGTCCACTCCGAAAACGACAGGCTGCCGTCACGTTCAAGTAAATCGTAGTGTGGAATAACCTCAAAGTTCCGCACGAAATTTGGTTTCATCATGCGCAGTTTACGTAAAAAACCGGCATTGGGTTGAGACACCTATATTTTATTTCTGGCCTTTTCTTGTTTACAAAAGCTTGATTTTCGGCGATAGTCGTCTTTTAGTCATTAGAATGCCGTAGTTTATCGATACATGCCAATTACAAGTTGCCTTCAGTGTCCCATCAAGAGCACAAAAGAAATTCAGGGAAGCACTTAGTCACCTTAAGTGCATAAAAGCGAAAGCCTTTGTGTCGTCTTGTTGAGCCATCTAGCTAAGCACGATTGCCTCACGCTTCTCAAATTAGTTTCAGTTTGAAGTTACGACATACTATACCTTCGTTATTCCCGTGTGCCCGTTGTACCTGGTTTCAAGTTACGGCATACTACACCTTCGTTATATCTGATGTGTTCGCTACATCCGGTTTCAAGTTACGACATTTGCCTTCTAAAATACCCTTGTTTCGTCGGACTTGGTGGTCGAGTGGTTAAAGCGATGGACTGCTAATCCATTGGGCTCCCCCCGCGCGGGCTCGAATCCCATCCTTGTCGAAATTTAATTTTATTTGCTTGACAGCTGGAGCGGACTCTTCCGGAGGACGCAGAAATCATGTCCACAACGATGAGTCTATAAACGCTTTCGCCTGCTGAGAAACACTCGCGTGCCATCCCGACACCTTCCCCGAAAATAAGTTTCGCATTGTCTTCCGGGTTCTGGCATGCGTGTCAAGCTTACCCAGTTTCGAGACGTTCCCTTCTGCCTGGGGGCCCACGGAACAAGATCGAAACAAACGCTCTACTGCGACGGAGACAACCGGTATATAAATGAACACGGGACAGCCCAGTCTTCCATCGGTCTCCAGACGCTGCGTTGGTGACCACGGTGAAACCCCAGGAGAATCTTCGGGCAGTCTCCCCCGGATCGTGTGAATGCCTTTGCGGACTTCTTCGCCTATGCCACGCTGTGTCCATGGTCGATGGCAATACTTTTTTCTGTTGTTGTCTCTCACGTATTCAGGATTACCCTCTAGTTTTTGTTCTTCTTTGCTGGGGTGTTTTCTGCTTCTAACCTTGAAAGCACTTTGCTGTATATATTTGCTTGATTTCCCAGAGCTTTCACTCTCGCTGCCAGGATTGCTTGAGAGAAAGGATTGTTCCCATGGGTGCACGACCGTTGGCAGGGTGAGTTATGTGGTCCCCTCAGCTTTAGCATTGTTTGCGCACCGTATTTGTGCCCGGGGGAAATTCTATGCAATAGTAAATTCGCGGCGCAAAAACGCAATTCATTAATGACGAATCAGTGGAGAACTGGAGGCCGCCTAAGTAATTTACCGTTAATAATAAGAACGGCTACTCGATACCAATAAAGCTGACCATATCGAAGGGGCAGTACCACTGATGACATGGCGGTAATACAAGTTTTTAATTTTTATATCGTTTAATTGATTGGAAATATAAGGAAGCAAATACGAAAAAGACAATGCGGATTCAGCTTTAACACCCGACTCTACAGTGCCCTAAAAGGCATACCATTTGCAGATTTAATCGAACGACTTCTTTATTTTGAGTGCGCAGTTTTATGAAAACTTTACATGCAATACCATATTTAGTCTCTTTTTTATATTGCTCGATATTTCTACGTGCTTCGAAGCGAAATAGTTTTTTTTTTGTTGGGGGGGGGGGGGTAGTTTACTCTAATGTTTCCTCATTCCAAACGTTTGAAATTCCACAAGAAATCCACGCTGATATTGTTAAGGAACATTGAATCACGAAGAAGTAGTGCCACAGAAACCAGTCAAATCGGTCACAAATCTTGTTCTTTCTCTCCAGCACACAAAGGAATAATGATGCGAAGCATTAGAGGATATGCGCGCGGACGGGAAAGTACACAGTTTTTGTGCAGCGGAGATTTCCACTAATACGTTTTCTTACTTTTATTGGACTTCTTTTAACTGAATATATTTGAAAGTAAATATTAGTTGAACGGCGCCAAACAAGTAGTAGGAAGTTAGGTCCCCATTTTGTTGTAAAAACGAACGCTCGCAGATGGCAACCACTTCAGAATTTTTCCGCACTCTCATTTCTCAAGTCTTGATGAGGTTTGCGTTAATATGACCTCCTCTCTGCCAGTTTTTTTTTTTCTGGCACTTTTTCAAACATGGCATCTGGATGGCTGGAAGCAGGTTTCGGCCTCGCAGCACGTTGACGTTCACCTAGTCTTCTTCGCTTCTCTTTTTCCATGAGCTTCGTTGATTCCCTAAGGCTCTGCTATGTGCCGCCCGGTTATTGGCCTCTCATTCGAATTTTAGCACTCCTGTTTTCTCTGCGCCTGCCATGATACACCCATAAGACTTTATCCCGAATTGGTGGAAAATTCCTGCTACATCAAGACGGCGTATCGCCCGAATTGTATTCAGTACGGACTTTGCGCTTTTCTTACTCTTCATTCAATGATAATTCCGACTCAACCACTCGGCGGAACAGGTGTGTCGAAAACGTAGATACACTTTGACATGAATTGAAGAAAACAAGCGCCATGCGCTCTCAGCCACTCGCTCACCCTTGTGTCTTCTTTACCCTAGTCTTCAAAGTAATTAGCTCATGTGTGGCGTCTCTGTCGAAGAATTTGCGCTCATCGTGAGCTCGAACTTGGGAAGCCTTACCTCTGAGCGTGTTTGCTTATTTTTCCGCTTCGGCCATCTCTTTACCCCTAAACCTTTTTCGCTTACTCGCAAGCCGCGCTGCGCTTACTAATTAATGGACTTATTTTTTCCAGTCAGAAAGAAACGAGCTAAAAGATTAAAGCTCTAGAGCACCATACAAAGCAAGCCTTCTAAGCTCTTAATGTATTCTCTGCCTATTTTCGTTTATTTGTTTTCGTCAGACGGAAAAAGTTTACGTCTCCATTTAATATCTCTACTTTACAATAACAAAACGCAAAATCTACGTTGGAACAGTAGCGGAAGCAAGGAACACGAAAGTTTAGAGCAAACAATCACAGACCCGGACAGCAATTATTCAGCGAACAGCTGCGACACTTATTACTGTAAGAAAGAATGATAGAAACGTCACGGCCACTTGTTGCGATCTTTCGCGGAACTATGAAGGAAACGTGGTGTATTTAAGCATCACAATGACGCGAGCGTTCTGGTTTCGGCTGTTTTAGCTCATAGATGGGCCGAAAATCACAAGGACACGTTATAAAAATATCTCCCTATTTGCCATCTCCCGTAAGGCGTTTTAGAAGATCATCACTGTAGGACCTTCGAGTGTTGAGCTTTGGAATTAAAGTGTTTCTAGGCGTAAAAAGACACAATAATATTGTACACTGCTGAGTACCTGCCGTACGTTCGGATATCCTCGGGTGTTCTTGATAGGGGATCGCGACAAAGCACCACTGCGTAGTCCTGGCCCTTCCCTACGGCACCATGCATTGCTTCAATTACAATACCTTGAGCGAGACTTGCATCAAATTATGCACCAGTATTTAATCTATGCTTATTAGACTCAGTAGCAGTTACTAATACGTACGTGCATGAGAAACGCATTCACCATGCGCTACGCTGAAAAAGTTTGTTGGAGGCATTTAGATATCTCTTAGCTGAGAGAAGGCGAAAACCGTTTGTCATCATCCCCGTTTCATTACACCACCCGCCACAGTGGGCAGTTTGCTCACAGTCCAGTTGGCAGCATGTGATCACGTCACAAGGTCCCGTGACCTAGGTGGCGATGTAACGGACGGACACCGCGAGGTCACGTGACCGGACGGACGGTCACCGCGAGTATGAGCCATTAAAGGCTTTCGCCTTAAAAACTGCACTAGTCACGTGAAACGATTGCGCGAAAGCAGTAGCATGTCTCATGAAGAATGAGGGCGTATATATACATGTATATATTAAGAGCACATCGGACTGCGAATATTCATCAAGCAACCGCTAAGGGTCAACCCTCGATAAGCTAACCGCCTAAGAAGCACTTCACGCAAAAAAAAGAGTCCGTGCTGCTCTCTCATTAACTTAAATGAATGGGCAGGTGTTGTTAACTAGTGCTGAGTAAAATTTCGGAGCACAACGCATTGCCAACGCATGCAATACAAGACATTCATAGCACCCAGGACGAAAGAAAAACTCCAAGCCACAGTATGGAAGTTTTATTATACGCATTCTTTACCTTTTTTCTGTGATGCTTTCGAAATAGAGCACCTTTGAGGATTGCTTTAGTTTTGTTCTAAGCCCTCCTGATGTCATTCATCACTAGTGCCAAATTTTTAGCGTTTCAAAGAAACAATTGAGCACTGGAAGGAAACACAGCAGCCTGTACAAATATTGACATGCAAGTTGCGCAATTATTTTCGGTATAATTTAACGATGTGAAGAAATGAGCCTCCTCTATCATTTCATCAGTCGAATTATCTGTATTACATATGCATGCTTAGCAGCAATCTTAACTGTGTGTTATTTTGTATCACAGGTATAATCCATGTTTATACTTCCTGAACCCAATTGCAATTTCATGGCATATATCTGATGCAGACACGCCGGGAATTTAATCTCGAATTTTAATTGCTGAAGACTGCTATTGCTAGCAATAAGCGACTGCATTCCCCCTATAAAGACTGACACAAGGTGGCTACAATAAGTTTTCAGCAAAGCTTTCTGGTCCAGTACTGAAGAATTACATACGAATCGACATCGCGTATTTGTCTAATATGGTTTTTTACGAGTTTAGAATGCCCTTCACTGGTGTTTGTAACTGTTTATTCGCTGCTAATTTATTTGTTAAATATGCTCCGCCGATAGCCAGGCTTTGCCAAGAAACCTCGTCATTTCTCTCGCAGTCACTTCCTCAGAGACTTTGTTTTTATGCATATTTGGTAGATGCTAGACCTCCCAAACTTGCACTGATGAAAGGAAAGCAGTGAGAGGTGTAGCCCATCTAGAGTGTGACCAAAGACTCTCGCGGTCTAGAAAAGGCAGAATAGATCAAGATAAAACACTCTCCAACCGTTTATGCCGCTGACCGTATGCCACAACCGTTCAGGCAGCACAACAGACAAACTTCCGGGCATGCTTCACGCCACGTCCATATCCTGAGCTAATTTGCATATGGAAGAAGCAAACGATATGGATATCAAGACGAGCATATTATTTTCCATAGAATGATCTCGTCTAGAGAGTGAGAGCCACACGCTGTTTGTCTAGACAGTCTGTGCCACAGCTACATATGTTCATGCACGGCCAGTGGTGTTGTAAGTGTTTAGCTGCACTGTTTGCAACGCACCCATGTCCAAATACGTTTCTTTTGTTTAGGCCGGTAAGCGGAAGGTAACGTTAGTCCGGAGCACCTGAACTGGTGCGCTTTGAACTAGTTTTACTTTTCTGCTTTCTTCTTTCGATCCTCGCTTTCAGATGTGCATCTGTAACTCTATAAGGGGAATCTCCCGCATTTGTTGCATTGCTGTCGACGTCCATTAGCCAAAAATTCCATGACACGACAGCACCACGTGACCACCTCCCGATGGGCGGCATCGGTGAAGCAATGCTTGCCCGTAGACGTCACAACGCCGATGGCCACCTGCGGACTATTGAGAGCTGATGTGCCTTTTCTATCCAATCGTCGTCACTAACTGTGTGTATTTTTTGTGGTGTCCTCTGTATGATAATACAACTATTATTGTAGATTGGTTGAGTGGGGTAGAAGTCTGCAACTTCCCTCTTATCGAATTTTTTGTCGGCCGTGAGCTTTCTTTTCATTTTCCAGAGCACTCATACTTGTTTATTTCTTTGTATTTCATTTACTTCATTTACTTTTCCTCTCTCTTTAGCAGTCCCCCCTTTTTTATTCTCTTCAGAAACGCAGCGTAAAGGCTCTATTCCAGCGGTGCCCGTTTTTCCTCTTTTTATCTCGGTTTAATCTCCAGGAGGCTTTGTGCCCCATCCTCATTTGTCGCCAGTAGCGGGACAAAGAGGGTAAAACACGAAGACTAAGGAAGCCCTCTCGACGTACAAAAAGGGGCAAAGGATTACAACTCCGGTCACGTCCTTAGCCGCGTCATTTTCTCCCGAGATTACGACAGCCGACTGTGCTGCTTCGTGGCGCGTACGGCGAAATACTTTTGGTGTAGCGCTGTTGAATCCTACTAGATCCAGCTTTCTAATAAAAGAGAAAATAAAAAATATTAGGCGGAGGTTTCTTTTTAGTTCATTTCTCGGTAGAAATTTGTATTCTTGTTTTTTGGTTTCCTCGCTTACAGTCAAGCTCTGGTGTGTTTGCTGAAAGCTGTTACATTGTCCAGCGCTATGTTTTTCCTCGCAGTAGGGAATGTAACAGCATTTTCCAGGTTATCTTATAGGGCGGCGTATTGCTAATTAACTGAAGTAATTAGAACATAGTCCATTCAAGTGAAAGTTCGCCATGTTCTTTTTCTCAATAACACTCATTACTCTCATGACTGTTTCCCATGCGTTACAAGCTATCGCTATTGCGCCAAGCTAGACGCGTCCTCATCCCTTTACAAGGATAATGATCATACGAGACAGCTTCTGTGACGTTAGAGTCAAATCTCAGGATTATATACCTGCTGTATTGAAAATTTTCCTCCAATTTAGGGCTCACCAGGGGTGAAAAGCACACTGAGTCTTAGCCCTAGTCATGTCTGTTGGAGGTATGCGCCTCGTGTCAAGAAACAGTTCTTCCCATTTGATTGCAGACACTCGAAGGTTGCCAACCGAGGAGTGGCGACTACGGCACTCTGATCTGCACTAGAGCTCTCGATCTGCCACACATAGAACCCGCCTAAAACAAGCTGGATTTCCTACAAATATTTTATCTGCTGGGCGTGAAACGTTGCTTCGATGATATAGAAGCATTCCCAATGACAGAACGTCCGCTGATCTACGGAAGGGAGTGTCTGAAAACCAAAACTCGTCATCCTGCATGCACATTGGCATACACATGGGCACACACATGGGCCTATAAAATCTAATTCTATTTGCGCGAACGAAAACTACGGAAGAGAGGAGCCCGATTCATACACGCGACATCGAAGGCCTTACACGTCGTGCGAAGTTGGTATGGTCGACAAGTGTATATTGTACACACCGGTCGATGATTTAATTAACGCGCTATGGAACATGCAAGCTCGGTAAGGATCGTTTCGGGCAGAGACTTGCCTCTGCATTGCAAGCACTCTCAGCCGAGCGGATCCACTCGCTTCTTGCGTGATTCTGTCTTCCTAGCCAAAACGAAAGACGAGCTAACACGCGAAGGTGTGGAAGCAGTGACGCTTGACGATCCCAGTGAAGCCTGCATTAGCTCTCCGGCTGTCGCGCTAACCGATGAGGAATAGAGATACCTTGGGAAATTGCATCATTTTTCAAGTTGAGGGCATCATTCTTCTCACAGTTGCGTACGATTTCTGGATACGTTTTTTTTGTTTATTTCTGCTGAGTACTATCTTTCAGCGTCGCTCTTTACACCCCCAAACTTTGGTGTTTTTATATTTTTATAATTTTAACCCGTGACGTCATAGTTATGCTCACCCGCCTTTACATAGCATACCTTCCCTTCTGTAGCCTTCCTGTCCCTCGTCCCAGTGTATAGTGCTCGTTTGCTTGTATAAAATATAGTTGATAATCAGCCTTTTGTACCTGCGTTCTTACATGCGTGGCGTCTATGCGTGGCCGTAGTTCTCTTCAAGAGACGTTAGAGGTGTTTTGGAAAGAGGAGGGAGAACTGAGCACGCAACACTTGCTATTTATTTAGGAAAGTTTTAATCTTATTGGAGGAATAATAGCGGCACGTATGCGGTTAAACCCGCCGCATACTGCGCATGCGCAGACTGGAGCGTGCCCTTCACCTCATCCAAGTGCATGCACAGCAGGCACCCGGCGGCTCGGGCATATGCAACACCAGTGCGTGTCCGGTATAGTTACAACTGCCTGCTATGCAACTACAATGCTCCTGTTTACTCATTTTAACGCGATAGCGTTCGAGCGGATGTTCGGAGGAAAAGCCGCGCGTTGTCACACTAATCCATAATTGGACAAGAGCGTTGTGAGGTCACACGATGAGCCGCGAAATGTAAATGATTAAAATTAGAGTTACATCCGGACTATGAGGTCCTCGCATGACAGAGATGTAATTATGATATGTAAGAACGTCACGCTGTAGACAAAAAACTGGACTAATTTGTTCCGATCGCACCCATAACTATTGGATCTCGAGTCAGACACGCCACCCCTAATCCATGAAGCCGCATTCGTTCGAGTTAGTTAAAGCGATAAATTTTCTTTTTTGTGGTCTATCACGTGGTCTAGTATGCCTGCAGATGTATGCTAATGAAGGCGTGCTACGGAAAAAAGGGACTAATTAAGAAATAAAGGGGCAAATAACCATTAACGCTGTCCCGTCATACACTTCATGCGGAGCATAAGTGTCTCCCTGATTTGTTTCTTCACGCTTGAGGCGTACCCGTCGCGGCCCCGAAGCTTTCATGGTTTCGACGATGCGTGCTTAGCTGAAACACACAGGATTAAGTGCTCCTCGAATGCACACAAGCACGAAACGAAGTCAAGCGAACTAAAATCTAAACATTGTGTGAGACTCGCGAAAAGCTCCGGCATGTGATGATAGATGCATCTACTGGATTGATAGAAAACAGTGCGCTGCAGTGCGAGAGTGCTGGGTGAAGTGTCGAGCATGGACACGCCTTAGGAGTTGCGCTAGAAAGCCATCAATAAGGCTGTGTACACCCAACAGCTGCCGAAGACTAATTAACGGGAACACCCTCCCCCCCCCCCCCCCCCCCACACACACACACACACTGAACTCAGAGAAAGTAACAGGACTTGTCGTTAAAGATTCTTGCCTTTTTTCCTAGTAGTAAATGCTGTTTATTTTAGGGGGGCGCTCTGAATAATTCTGGAAAACAACACAGTAACCTACAACCGCTCTTAGTATATAGATTACTACATGCTGCAAGGTTGTTAAATGAATTACGTCTTTTTTCTTAATAATATTTCTCTTTAAAAAAGAAAAACAGCGCAGAAACACGGGATGACAAAGAACAAGACGGCACAATGCCGTGATTAGCAACTCGTTTTTATTCCACCAGAAGCGAAATAGTTATTGTCAGCGCGATGTGATGTACGATGTGCTACTATCATGTGGAAAAACGTATGTTCGGCAAACAGGCAGCTGTCTGAATACTAGCCTAAGCGAGCACGCCAGATTGCTAAAAACAGGCATGCGCTGCAACCTAGTGGCACATTTCAAGAATTGCCCTCCAGGAAACTGACCTCTTTCCTGGACAACACGCGTGTCCTAAATAAATACAAAGCGAAAAAAGAAAGAGAAATCTTGAAGCGCTTATCATTCATCGGAGGGACCAGAGTTGCGTCAGCAAGCTATTCGTTAGACTGCATGACAGAAAGATAAGTTATCTCTCCTTCTGACTTATGCACAGCACCAGCAATAATTGCACCTTCTTGTATCACCTGCAATGATTGCACCTTCTTGTATCGTAGTTGTCTACAATGTTTTGTGCTTTTGTTGTTTAGATGTTTTTCTGCTATATATTTTGCCTCTGGCGGGAAAAAAACGAGTTCTTTCTCGTGCCGTTTTTCTACGGTTTTTCCTTCTTACGTATGATGCCCCACGCTGCCCAAATCTCCGACTTAACAATATTACTGGTTGATTTCGAAGTTCAAAGAAAGAAGGAAATAGATTGAAGCGCTATAAACATATCTTTTTAGACTTATAAACATGAATCGAAAGTTTTCATACTCAAACTAAGACGCTACAAAGGCAACGACAATTGGAGATTTGAGAAAGACACGGTATGCGAGTAAAAATCATGACTTTAACGAGGCGTAAAAAGCTACCTTTTTCAGATACGTTCCGACCTTCCTCGTGACTGCCTTATTGCCAAGAATAATGCCAGTTATTATTTAATTGATTTTGGCTCACGTTACTTGTAGAAACAAACTTCTAACGAGTGGCCGCTCCTCTGTCCTGACCATCGATGCCTAAGGGCTTCGGTTTAAGCAAGACGCTTGAAACGAACCCGAGGAATATTGCAAATTAGCTGCCGCACTGAGACGCGAAATGCCACTAGTAGTACCATGTGCCTCACCAAGCTTGTAATTGCGTGAGAGGGAGAATAAACTTTATTGATTTTTAAAGTATAGGAGAAGGCAGGTGGGCGGACTTCTTAGTTCAGGACTCTGACAGCTTGCGCTTATGTCTGGGAGCTAAAGCAAAGCACCACCGTAATCACATGTCTCTCAACATAATTTTCTCACGTGGCGTTTTTTTTAAATGATCCACTTTGACTTCAGAACATAGAAGCAAGGTTACTTTTTATATTTTTAGCTTTAACGAAGATAGATAAGCTTGCATAGTTAACTACTTTCCTTGAAAACAGATAAAACGTTCGTGTCTTAACATATGAAACAGGATAAAAATTTCTGACAGCAAATTTACATCAGGAGGAAACGCAATTATTGGAACAGCTCAGTTCAGCTGAAAAGGCTATACCACATTATTTTTTTTAATAAAACCATATGAAAATATGCGTAATGACCTCTTACGGCACTAGCCGTACACCGCTCATCAAGTTCGGGCTCTGTGAAGAATGTTTTAATTCCTCATTGAAAATAAACAAGCGTTTTTAAACATTTGCTCGAAAGTTTCTTTTCTGGTTTTCTCTAAATTTATCCTATTACTGAAGCTGCATACATTATTTCTTGCCTCTTTCTTATCATATCATGTGCAGTGGGGAGCGTGAAAGTGGAACACAAATATGGCGAGAACAAAGATCATTCTCATGTGGTTTCTTAAAAAGTAAACATTGTTTCTTTCTCGTTTTCTTCATGCCACCAAGCAACATCTCTAATATGTACACGTACTCATTAGGCTTCATTACATTCCGGGGCGTTCAAAACATGCTTAATTTTTCCTCGTTAATGAGCTGCATGAAGCCTTTAATGTTGACGTGCTTCCCTGGTGGAGCCTTTCTGTTCGGCTTCATAAATCACGACTATAATTCGATAATACGCTGTTTGCTTGGCAGTAACCAGGTTGAAGATATAAGAAATTAATGATCGAAGTCGGCCTACCGTTTTAGTAAACCCAATAAATCTTGTTAAACCTATCATTTTCAATCGTGCTTGCAGTAAAAGAGCTTCTGGTATTTTATTGCGTAAAAAATTCCTCAGCACAGCCTAACAGCCTACCCGAGTGCAAACATCGCTCATAAAGCAGCATAATTTATGATTTTTGTTCTTTAGGAAGTAATTTAACAAAGACACTTGCCTGAATTTTCTTGATAATGAAAAACTGACATCACTCCCAAGTAAATTTTCGAAAAGGCTTACTGAGCAGCCGAAACTATGTTCTGCGCCCCCTGCCTTTCGCAGCAGGAGGCGACGACTTGGCTAGGTAGGCGGGCAAAATGTGCTGTTCCTTGTACTGCTCGGACTAAAACACTGCAAAAAAGGCTCGCAACTCGCCCATCCGACAAACCGGGCTATCGGTGGCTTCGCCCGGTAGGTGTAGTAGCTAGTCGCATCAGCTCGTTATCTCGCGTTGGCGAAAACTCTATTCTTAGCTGACAGCGGTTTCTCCCTAACTCACGAAAACTCTGTCAAGTGCTGATGTTTAATTACATCTTAAAGATCTTAGACTGCTATTCTACCTTGTAAGCGACGTTTACTTTAGATGGGACCAGTAGTTTGCGCACAGGATTTTTTTCTTAAATCCAGCAGATAAATACTGAATGGCCACAGCTGCTATATTAGGAGCACAGACCTCTGTTCGGATGATTGCGCAGCAAATTGTTCAGTGCCTGCGTGGCAGAGAGGGAATTTTAATTAAGGCATGCCTTTCCGAATGAAGTGCTCCTGTTCCCACATTATGGTAAAACGGTCGGTTCCGGCAAGCAGTCGTAAATATCGGCTTCGGTTTTCACAACATTTCATTCCCAGGTTGCAGATAGTTCTGCCGAGACCTGATATTTCACGGCTAAGGAAGGATACTACTTCTCGCGCATTTATTTTTTGCATTCTACATGTACAGCGCAGTCATAAAAGCAAAAGCTGTGGAACAAATAGGAGGCAGAGTATGGGAAGAACTTAGATCAACACTAATCCTTGACAATTAGGTTTTCCCAAAACTTTTTTCTGTTTTTTGTTACCATCGTAGAACTAGTTCAATTCTGACCACTTTTCGGCCACTTGGCGTGCTTACATTGTAGTTAATAGTAATTTCCACCTCTTCTTGGGCTAGTTGATGCATACTTGAATTCGTGAAAAAAAATAGCACTAAACCATGCAAACCGCACGAAGGAGACCACAATAAGGTGTCTCGTCTTCGTTCCTTCTTGTGGTTTGCATGGTTTGGCGCTATTTTTTTCACCAATTCAAGGTTTTAGTGACTTCGCGTCCGTACTCAAGCGTGGTACCGTTGGACATGAAAACCGATCCCTTACATGTAATAAAAGAAGCGGTAATCAAAAATTCAATATTTGCACAAAAATTCCTTCTATTTCACCCGTATGCCCCTTTTATTTCATGGGCCACAATGTGGGCGGAGTTGCTCGGTGCGCAAATGCAAAGACACAGACTCCATTATGTAGCGCACTTTGTTTCGACGATGCCTCGTTCGCGTGCTCCCTGCCGCTGCATTTCTATTGCTGTTTAAACTCTGGAAGACAGTTCACTTTCTTCCCGACCCTTAAACACCGCAGTCAGAGCAATACACTGGTCGCGTCGTTTTCCTCTCTTTCTCTGAAAGTTTGTCTCGTCTATCTGCCTGGCCTATGTTCCTGCTTCACGCACCGCAGGTTTCTGCTGCGGTTGCCTTTATAGACGCCATCATCTGGGCGCGACTGTCGGGTGATGCTAGAGGCTGCGCGTCTCCCGACTAGACTGCTGTCGCGTACAAGTCCCCTATGATCGCTGTCTGTGCTTCTTTTGACCCCTCCTTTAGCGGCAGCTGCCTGCACTGTAGAGCACTGTCTTCTGACACCTATAACATGGTGTGGGCCTGCCCCTCCAAACCGGCTATTCCCCCCTATCCTCAACCCAACCCGTGAGAACTGGGAGGCGACCCTGCTCGGCTGCCACGATTTACAGGCCCAACAAGCCTTAGTCGGGCGCGCCCGGGCGGCGGCCACCGCCACTGGGGTCCCAAACCATAGGACCTCCACCTAGTGTTTGCAAGGACCAGTCCCTTACGACGACTTTAGTCGGTAAGTATCTTAAACGCTTGTGCTTAGAGTAACGTTCTTCGACTGCCATCCACGCTTAAAACTTAGAGCACACTTCACGCTTAGTTCATGAACAGGACTCTTAAGCGTAGACGCCTGTGTCGTGTTTTCTAGTAGGACTACCATTATAGCTCTTTTCTGTGATGCCCGTTTACAAATGGATACGTCCTGGTTCCCCTCGGAACAGAGGCTTCGTCTGAGTCGCATTGAAATCACGGACCCACTTCTACAAACAGAGAAGAGATTCAGCAGAATTTGTTCCGACGCTTAGCATTGAGAAAGACCTCATTGTTCACGTCGTCGTTTTGTTTGCGTCATACAATGCTGCTACCCGTCGCCTAGGAGCCGATATATTCCACGGGATGGTAAAATAGATTCTAAATGCCATCATAACCTACGCATATACTTAGCTGGTTAGTTTTGTGTGCCAGTGCGAGCGAAAACCAGAAAAATTCAGAACGTTTCGTAAGCTTTGCCTTCTGGCGCTCTGCGCCTCGGAGTCTGTGTTATGACGCATTTGAAAACAATCTGTCAGTCGACCTGCACAGTTCGTTCGCTCATGGTTCGGACCAGGCGTGGTGTGAATGTTTGAATGCACGCAGCGGGCGTATCGTTTTTGTCCGCATACGCTTCTGCGCACTCTTCTCAATGGTATTCAGAGAAGCGTCTGACGCACGCTCGTATCATTGTTCATGATATTGTTGCAGGGATCAGCCAGGCGATCGGAAAAACAAGAAACGCGGCAAGTCTATTGAGTTAACTTGTGCTCGCAAAAGGCTATAACAATACGGCGGTGATGGTGGTGATGAAAACTTTTAATGTCTCTCCAAAGAGAAGTTCATGAAGGTATGCATGAGCCGTCCTTAAGAGTCCGACCCTTACAAATACTAGATGGGGTCCCTAACGTGGGACCCCAGTGGCGTCGGCCGCTGTCCTGGCACGCTCGACCAAGTCCCTTTGGGCGGCGGTCGGGCGAACGTTACAGCCGTCGGCGAAACATACCCAAAGCCGCGCGTCACCATGCTACTTATGTCGAGTGCGGTTACACTTCAGACTGTTGCACGTGGCGGCACCTACTGGCCACGCACGCTTTATTCAGCGCGTTCTGTCGGCACGTGCTGGCACGCTCGACAGAAATGACGACAGGTGGTGGAGGTGTAAAACATTTATTTGTACTATTTACAAAAGAGGTATTGCTTGAAACGGGCCTGAAGAGCCCGGCCCTCACAATCACTAGGCGGCATCCCTAGTCCGGGACCCCTGTGGCTTCCGCTGCGGCCTGGGCTCTTGTCACCAGGGCTCGTTGGTCCTGAAGAGTTGAGCAGCCGAGCAGGGCAGCCTCCCAGTCCCCTCGGGTGGGGTGGGAAAGCAATACGTGACTGAGAACAATACGCGCGGCGATATATGCATTTGTCTTGTTTTCATCCTTTGCTTTGTTTCTCGCTGCTAATTTTTTTCGTCTCATAGTGTAGCGGGCGTCACTATAAAAAGTCATTCTAATTTTTCTTATTATAAATAGTGCTCTCATTGCTAACTGCCGAACGCATTGTGCAATAAGAAGAAACGGAGGAGTGTACAGCTTAGATTTCAAGAGCGTCTAGACCCAAAATACTGTCTGCATAATTTATAAAGGAGACCAATCTGCGACAGTAGTTTTCCATTACTTTTTTCATTCGGTTATCGCCTGGCAGAGTTTCACAGCAGGCTCAATTGCCTAATCAAACGAACTAATATATAACACAAGCCTGGATGCTATTTTAGCTTCTGCTGAGTTCTGTTTGCCTAATACCCAGATCTTACACGTGATGTCTGCGAATTTCTCTTCTCTATACCAACCGTGGAAACAGTGCGCAGTGTCGCATTTTTCTCTCACCCAGAGCGACATTTTCATCGCGTGTGTTCTCCGATCAGCGGCAGCAGAGTTCCTCGAAAGCACCAGATGATGACCCCTGCAGAGGGGGAAACGATGGCGCGAAGTGTTCACTCAGACACAAGTCCGGAAGTTCGCCGGCAAGACTAGTTTTTGCATCGTTTCCTTCTCGGCTACCATTGACGCATGCGTGCGTGAACATCGCGCCTGCGTTTGTAATGGGAACCTCACGAATTTGTTTGGAAGGACAGAATATGACGCAAAGCATAGCATGAGAACATATAACAGAGCGAAACATGCTGTTGACTATCGGCTTTTAGTCAGGCTAACTGAGTTTGAGGCATGGAGAGAAGAGACAATGAACCAGTGATGCAGGAATCCAACGTGCTAAAGGAAATTAGACCTCGCATTCGAAAAATTTTGCTCAGAAAGTTTCTGTTCCTGAGCATTCGGTAGATAGGTAAGTAGAGAGTGATGTCCAAGAATGTTTGGATTTATGGGGCTTAACGTCCCAAAGTGACTAAGGCTATGAAGGATGCTGTGGTGGAGGCTCCGGATATTTTTCGGCTCTCTGGAGTTCTTTAATGTGCACTGACAGCGCACAGTACACGTGCCTCTACCATTTCGAATTCATAGAAATGCGACCGCCACAGCCGGGATTGAACCAGCGTCTTTCGGGTCAGCAGCCGAGCACCATACGCAATGATGTGTTGTCTAAGCTGATAATGTCCAAGAAGAAAGACCTTGTCCGCTACCATTAAATTATCACGGGCTCATTAGGTGTAAGTATCGGCAACTTACGCGATTTAAGTGAATTATTTTGTCATTTACGTTAGAACTACTAGCAAATGGCCAGTACCAAGCTTCGCCAATTGCAGCGTGTTGAAAGCAGGCGCCAATGTCTCCGTCTTCACACTTCATTGTTAGAAGGCGGATAGAGAGTTAGAAAAAATTGTCTGGCAATCCTTTTGGTTTGTAATCTTCCCTAAAGCGCAATTCATTCTTTTTCACTGTCTGGTACCTGACTCCTCCAGATATTTGCTGAAATTCAAAACTTTCAAAGTTTGATAGAAATCGCTAATTTGCCCTCTCTTCCACCATCATTCTTCCTGTTTTTCTTGTATGTGTATGGCGGTAAAAGAGATAGAGCAATATTATAGTGAAGAGGTAGTGGGCTGTCCTCTTTCTTGGGTGGAGCTCCCAGTAGTGGGCACCAGTGGCACGCGCTATGTTGACTGCCCGCTGAATCAGCCGTTGGTGCTGCACCAGTTTATACTGTCGACACTGCATCAGCCCAAGAGACTGTAGAGGGGTTGGGGGTGCGAAGGCGTCCCAGAGGATTGAGCCGCTCCTATAGGTCGAGGGGTAAGTCGGGAGCTTCGCACCACATGAAGGACGACGGAACACGACAGATCACATCGAGTCAGTGACGGACTAATTAATGGTAAAATAAAGAAACCAAGACCAGCTTCAACACAGCAAACAAAAACAATAAAGGAGATCAGTAACGAACGGAAAATACTGTAACTATGCGGCTTGGAATACGACCGTATAACTACATACCTGTAGTCAAAACGAGAACAGGTTTCGAGGCGCTGTATATTTTGGTGAATTTTTATGGTTCAGTGCATGCAGGGTTCACTGCGTAAAACACACAATTTTTCGATAAGAATCTCCACCAAGTTTGCCGCTTTCGCGCTGGTTTCCTGGTTTTCCTTCACTTCAATGCGTCCATTTGCACTGATGACGTGTTGTCATTCAATGTATTTTGCAATCCGGTGAATGCAGGGCGTTTGCCAGCTGATACCCGGGAATGTGATGCATATAGTGGTGTCGTTCTGTGGTCGCGGCAGCCAAAGCATTGACTCATGTGCGGGCAGTTGCAGAAGCCGCCGAAAGAGTGTATTAGGCCTACAATGCATGAAAAAAGCACTGCGTTCAAGTTACGATAAAGAAATTATAGGCTTCAGAGGCATTTAAGTTCGTTCAAACTGTTGCGGAGGAAGAAATGTACAAACAATACACCTTCACACATGACCGTTAAAGCTAAGAAGAAAAAGAAATAATTAGAAATAAGTCAACAGAGGTGGAACCTGCTGCAGATGCCGTCGTTTATTGAGCGCATCCCATGGGAGGGACTTAAATGTCTGACTCGGAGCCGACGGTTTTTGACTGGTACACGTGCATTATTACTTGAACAGTGGAATCTCATTTTTCACACTGCCGCCAAAGCATGCTAAAAAAACTCGAAAGCAATCTAGCTAATCACATATTTTATTTCACACGATGTTTGGACCAGTGTATCCCGAGAAAAGACAACGCATTTCAGAACTATGTTTACATCTGTATGCCTCAGTGAATATACATAACGGTAGAACAGTGAGAGTAAGGATTAATATGTAGAAAAATTGGAGAGGACATTTAAGCTCCGCCTTAAGGGTATTACTCGATATCGTTAATGTGTTAATGCCTACATATGCAGGATTGGTCATTTTCTGCTTAGCACTCATTGATTTCTGGGAGTCTCCATACCACTCCTAGCGTAATGCTGCAGCGGTTAAGCGATGATTCAATCCCCTGCGATGGCAGGTGCTGCAAGCTGTGGGGCTTGTGAGACCACCCAGGTTGCCCTTCCTGAGCAACCTCTCACGACCAGTCATTAATTTAACTGCCCCCTGCCGCGGAGAGCAGCCGACAACTATTTTGCAAAATTTGTCACAGTGACAGTGACATTCCCAGTATAGCGGAATTGCAATCCTAACCTCCTGTCGGACGTGATTCTTTGCCCATCTAAGACTCTCGCAGATCTCTCCGCTGACTACGATCCTTGGCGCATTCCCCGGTAAAGAATTCAGCCTGGGGCTCGAGCGTGACCTCGCCTTTCACTATGCAAGCAGTGGAGGGACGTCCCACTATCGCCCACTCGTGGATGTCGCGTGAATTGGAATAAGGTTCGGCGCGAAATAAATGCCGCCGGAGCGTGCGGTGGTTTGAAAATTGTATTGGTAGAATGAAGGGAACCGTTCGCGCCGTCAGAGTTACGATGGCGGCCAGCGTTTATCATATCCAGCGCGTACTTTTGTTATGTGTCCTTTGGCCTATGCGACGCACGAATTGGCGGGGGCGACGATCACCAGCTAACCCTTTCTTTTGCGCTCCCACAGCAGCCCTCGTCAGAAAAACCCTGCGTGTAGCACTAATCCTTTTGAAGATATCAAATATATGACCAGTGGGAGTTAACTTAGATAAAATCTATAACAAATTTCAGATCTCAACTTTGCACTGCCATGCCCGAACAACGACACTGTAATGACATGAAACTAAGGGAAGCACGGCCAGCAATTTAAAATGAAGCATTCAAACAAAAATTAGCAGAAACAAGTAGATTGTTGACAAGATCTAAAGAAGAAAACATAGTGCCGGTTATCAATTAGAGGGACAAAGGGAATATTAAGGAAAGGAAGGCGTAGTCAAGGAAGACAAGTAATCAGGTGGTTTCCTGCAAACAAATAATTAGCCGCAATGCATCGTCCGTTCCCGAGGCATGAGGCGAATAACTGGACGGGGTTCGAAGGAGTCTCTTTTGTAGTGCAGACTTAATCCGGTTGATAGACACGGCGACAGTGACGGCGAATTCAAATCGCTCGCAATCAGCCCGCTACATTCACGATTTACTATCTTCGGCATTGGCATCTTCGGCTGAAGGACAAAGCCTTTTTTTATTGTTTTCTTTCAAACAGCTGTAGAAGCTAACATTCAGATCAGTATAGCCCAGAAAATTTCGCGCAGTGTTCAGTCAAACCACGAAGCAAAAATGAAGGTAGCATAGCAGATTGCTAAGTATCCAATCATTCGGCTCAAATGCGTGGAAAAAAAACCATGTAGTGAACAAACAGAAGCAGCACGAGTAAATAAAAGGACAAGCAGTTGAGTATAAACAAAGAGAACTCAAAATTCTTTTCGAAATATTTATACACGGCATGATATGTTTGGTGCTAAGACAGCAACGCTGCAGGACCAGCTCACGGTGAGAATTTGGCGCCTGTTACTTCAGCCACTTGTTAGACCCTATCGAGCCCCCGATGCGAGTGTCTTCAGCAATATCGCAAGCTCTAGAGAGGAACATGGCATGATTCGATCACAGCAGTACACTCAAAGAGCAGTTTTGCGTTTGGTGTTTTCGTTTTTTTTTTGCGGCTGAAACTTTAATAGGGCAACGTGAATTGCTCACCATGCGGCTTAAAAGAATTTCTTGCGGGATGCTTCGAGCAAGCCCGAATAATTATATCAGCAAGCCATGAGGTGATGTAAAGGACAAGAGAATAGAAAAGTGTAAGCTTAGGACGTGCAATGAGTTTTTGTATTCGCCTGTTTCAGACAGGCCCTTACCCTGAATAAACTTCCAGAGGATTGACATTTTGACCAGTTGTTAGTGTTTAAGCGCAGCATCTGAGACGTGTATTTTGATACTAAGATTGATTTCATGCATCCATTACATCATAGTCATTTAGTTGTTTATTGCATCAATGTGACAAGTTCTCTTCTGCGCATGGCTTTACGTAAGCTGCAGCAGGTTTTTCAAAGATATGTTCGTGAGGCGCAGTTGCTTGCTGGCTAGCCAGTATTTCAGTGCCTACGATTTAATTGTCGTTGAAGAGAACGAGGACCCAATGCCAAACGTTTTCCACAACTGAGCAACTTCAGTGCAAGGGCATTACTTTCTATGGCCTCTGGGCCCATTTGAACAGTAAAAGAACACTTTTCAGAGAGATTCGCTGAGGCAGGACCTTTTGATAGCTCCGCACTGCTTCCAAAACTGCCCTTAAATGCTCATATAAAGAGGAACCAGCCGCAATCGGTAAGTGCCAGCGTTTACTAAGGGCCAGTAAGCCACCGTCCTTCTAGCTGACTCTCGGCAGAACCTTTGCAAGTAGACAGAGATTGCGCGCTAGGACTGTCACAAAGAGAAGAGCCAGTTTACTACAGGGCAAAAAACAGGGGAATACAACTAGCTAATATATTACGCTATTATTCGCAAAGAAAATAAACGTTTATTTAAAACCCATTCACATTTGAGAGTTACATAGGTTCTATGACCGTTTTGGTCGGAAATCGACACTCGCAAATGGTTGCTTAGGCAGAAAAGTGAGAGTCGGAGGCCAGTCTCACGCTGCTCGGTTTTCTAGCTTTGCGACTTCGAGTCGCAAACCGTTTATCAACTAGCGTGCCTCGGAAGTAAACGACAGCTTGTTCCACACCCGGAATCTCGTTGCCGCTGACAGTCAAGACCAACAACCATTCGTTAACAGACCGACCACTCTCGTTCCGGGCGACACCTTTCGGGAAAGTGACGCGCAGGTCGCCTTCGCAAGTATGGACACAGGTGCAGCTAAGCGTTGCTTGGTCACAAGCGACAGCCGGTCGCATGCTCTTCGCGACTCGCAGTAGTGAATGAGCCTTTAGACAGAATGTTTATGGTTTCTAATGCGCTTGCGCATGTTCTGCGAGAAATCGAAAAATCAGAGTTGTTCGAATGTCGAGCATGTGCGAACTGTTCCGATAAGAGGTTGCTTATCCAGTCGGTGCTGAATTGCAGCCCTCTCACTCCAGGAACCGTAAAAATAACAATAAAAGGATTACGCAGGAGCTTTGGGGTAAGTATAAATGTATCAAGACATCCCAAGCTTACAATCCTTGCCGTATTTTTTTTTTTCAGGACGAGAGTTGCTATGTACATAAGAGATGATTTCATGCTTTACGAAATCCGCCAACGGCGGCAACCTGACAGGCATCACTGAAAAGCGGACAAATTTTCATTTCCAACGTCTTTCTTCCTTTGCTGCTTTCTCGCTCCCACTTCTTGCTGTCACTGGCATCAGTCTGGTTAACGAAAAATTTTTTGCTCTAAGTGCTTAGTGCTGATGTGTTCTCTGTTCTGTAAAGTGGAGAAGTTTTGTTAGCCAATAATGTGCGTGGGATCCGCGAGCTGAAGTTGCTATAAACGAGAAAATAATCATATTTTTTTCCTCGTTACAATTCTCTCGTTCCAGTCATTAGAATTCGCTCACTTGAAGTTTAGCTGAACTTGCTTTCTGTAAGAAAATTCAACTTCATTCGACTGAGGAGTCTAATTGGGCAAGCTTTCGCACTGTATGTTATTTGTTCGCTTTACATTGCGCCTGCGCGGGTATCGTAATTGGGCAGAGCCCTGGAGCTGCCCATTCATGAATTGCACGAAAGCACAAACGCCTCTGCGACAGCTGCCTCCAGTTTTCATTTATATTTTTGCACTTTTTTTCTACAATGGGACAAGCACTCCTGCCTGCTGCTTTTTTATTTGATGTAATTTATTTTCACAAACAAGAGTGCAGAGCGTTTTTGGGAAAAGTATGAAAAAAAAGCTGCTGAAACGCAACTTTAATGGCCCCAAGAGGCCGCAAGGAAATTCATCACGCTTCACTTTCTTCACAATTTCTATTAAAAAATGCATCTAATATAAATCGACCTAAATTTAGGGCTTTTGCATTCAGATTGCGAAGAAGATTTTGTCCTAGAGTCGGTTTTACTAAATATTCTTTTTCTATTTCAATACTTTTCCCATTTTGTAAAGATGGCTTCCGCCTGTGACGTCAGGTCCGATAGCTACAAGCTGAAGTGTTAATGCAGGGCTCACCAAGGACAAAATATTCGAAATAAAGAAGCGAACAAATGTGGCAGCATGTGCACATGCCTACGTTTTAACATTGATTTTGTTCCAAAACTGGTATTAATTATTTATTTCAGTAGTTGCGATTCACCTTAAGTGCAGCTGTTCACTACTATGCATCTTGTAGATCTGGTAAACAAAGATTTTGTTTGTTTTTTCGTTTGAAACAAGCATATTCTGAATAGTGGCATTGCACATGAAAGCAGAAGCATGAATACTTGAAGGCAACAGCTTAGACAAGGCTTAATTACACCATCTTCTGCCAGACTACGCCATTTTCTTCTTATGGCACGATAAAGCAGACAGCTGTGATAATTGACGTGGTAGTCTGTGTTCTTTTTTCTACAATACTTGGTGTTGTAAATACACTGAACCACACCGAGCGCTTGTTAATGCAATCTCGTTGACAAAAAGTTCCTGGCCGGACACTAATCGCTGTAGGACAATGAGCTGTCCAAGCGCTGCCGTTGTGAATGATGCGCTCATTTAGCCACATGAAAATATATATCCGGGACTCAAGATTTTGGCATATTTGACACATGAGAGCGTCCAATACAGCTTCCACACGTCGAAGTCTTCTTTAGAACAAATTTTTGCACCTTTCTAGCATTGCAGGGGGTCGGCGCAACCTCTGTGATTCAAAATGCTCTCTCTCAATTCGACAATGGGTGTCTCCATCATTCCGCAGGTGAAACAGATGACACGAGACTTTTGTGCAGTCGCGGCTTTCGTATTTCTCTCTTGTGTGTTATTCCGTTTCGCGGAGTAAAACCACATCACTTGATTTGCACTTGCACGCAACACTCTTGACATCTTTGTGGTTAGCATCTCCTCTGTTTTTTTTTTTTTTCGTTACTAATCTATATCTCTTTTAGATGAGAGCAAACTGAGAGCAAACACATGGAGCGTCGTAATCGGAAGCCATTTATTTTTCGAGCACGGCTTTGCTAAGGCCTGGCTTTAAACTATTTCTGTCTTGCTTCTTACCTAGGGCACTCACTTTTAAATAGGCACGAACTTGAACCGATCACTTAGTGCCAAACTAAGACAAATCACGCCTTCCTGTTTTCTTAAGATACACGCACCTTACACTATTAGGTTAGCCTTTAAGTAGAATAGTCTTGATTTATAATGCCACTCTTAAATTGGTCTTAACTTTTGCGACTAGCACGCATACAGTAGATTCAAGGCGGATGCTGCTTTCATAACCGCAATATTGCCGGGTTGAAATTTAGAGGCGGTGCTGAACTTGGTTCTGCTTCTGCCTTGTGCATAGCGCCCGCTCTGTACTATGCGTCATTGCGGAACACAGCACATGGGATACCATGCAACAAAAGCATACCTCTACTAGTAGCATCTCTTGGGTCCTCTTGGGGATCAAGAAAGTCATAACATTTGCGCAAAATGCCCGATTGGTTAAAGCTTTGCTTGCATTAGTTTTCCACGGCTTGTCATCTATGTTGCATGGAACCAAAGTTGCCCAAACGAGGTTATTTAATGGATTACAAGACATGCTACTAAATTCTGGCCGGTTTTTAACCAGAGTTGTAAACGACATTCCTCTCTTGAGTGTTAGATTTCAGAGGAGCACACAGCAGCACTGCCTTCCAACGGCGTATGAGCGGTTCCTCACTGGCAGTGCATCACTAGCAGTTACCACAGCCTCCCAGGCGTTTCGCCACGCTAATGAACAGAGAGAGCCGCCTACAGGAACACCATCCTTGTCGTTGGCACTTCTGCGCTAATTGGAGCCATCTTTCTGGATGAACGACTGATACGCTGCTTATTTTGGCTTAATTTTGTGTCACGACAAAGGAATCTTCCGGAGTGAAGCATTTTTGTGCTCACTTCTGGCTCTCACTGCCCGAATGGCTTCGCCTAGGGACATTTCGATGTTATTAATGTATTCCTTTTTTTTCTCCCTCAGTCTCTTATATTTTTAGTTTAGTTTTTGTTTTTTTGCAATACTACCTAAAGGAAAGAAGTCGATGCCGGATGCCGTTGTGTCCACATAAGAGTGTCTATGGGGGCGACATAACGGGATGCAAGGCATGAAGCGTCATTTTCATTTCTTTCTTTCACTTTGCATGATATTATGTCGACAACATACCAACACCACTTTGGGCGAATTTTCTTTTCTTCTCGGCTCTCTTCTTCTGGATTGGTTTTGCTCGCCCTATTCATTTTGCTTATGTGCATTTCTTCCAGTCAACCTGTATTATTTCCACTCCTTCTGCATACCCTGAACTGTGATGAGTGTCATTGCCTTCCTACATACGCTAAAATACGGCATGAAAAACAGCACAGATGACTCAGCTACATTTTACACATTAACTTAACAGAGAGGAGCTGCGTGATAAATATATAACAGGTTCATGTTCCGTCTTCTCGTAGAGAAGATTTTGCCTCAAATCGCGCAGGCGGTCACCGAAGCCAGGATATAGCTTGGATTGCCAGTGGACCGAAGCGAGAAAAAAAATTGGAGAGGACACTTAAGTTTTGTCCTAAGGGTATGACGCCATAGCGTAGTGGGTTAATTCCCATATATGCAGAAGATCATTCTCTACTTAACATTCTTAGATCCCTGGGAGCCTCGTACCCCTCCTGGCGCAGTGGTGCAGCGGTTAAGCGATGCGCCACTGCCTTGCGATGGCAGGTGCTCCCAGCGGTGGGCCTTATGTAGCTCAGGTTGCTCTTCCCGAGCGAGCAATCATTAAATTAACTTCCACGTGCCACGGTGGACAAATTGCTCAATATCCGGTTGGCACGTTGCGATGACGCCGCAAGGTCAAGCGACCTAGGTGGCCCACCTGCCTCCTAGGTTGCTCTCTGGGAACCACCTGCCAGATCCAAGCCCGTTATTTATCGCTCACAAGGCCGGCATCGGATTTTCTACACAATGGCGCCTTCTACGCTGTAGCGTGAAAATTGTGACTATGCTGAAACGTTTCAGAAAAAAAATACATCTGTAGAGGCACATGCATGCAAACCTTGCTTGTTCCGATTATAGTCTCCTTCCTAAGTATAAAGCGCCGTGAAGCCGGTATGAACAATTCCCCACCACGCGTTAAATATATCGCTGCTTTCGAAATCACTTTTATCTTAATATATATTATCAGATTTCGTTCGAAAGCCAAAAGCTGTCGGTTCGTAATTGCTTTGTCTATTCGCCATGGGACAGCATGGAAGCGCCTACTAACTTACTTGGGGATCGCTGTCGGTACTTCTTACTGCTGCTGAGATGTGCTTTTACGCAGGACTGCTAGTTGGCTATCGCAATACTACAAGGGGCGACCATAGTGGCCGACAAAATACATTGCTGGCGCGCCAAGAAGTACCAAATAGTTGTGAGAGGTTCTGAGAAGGCGCGAACCCCTGATGGCCGTCCTCAAGCCATCGATCCTCACGTCGTGTCGAGATACGCCTCTGAATAGTGCGGATGGCTTTTTGACGCAGTCTTTTCGTGCGAAGGGATTGAGTCCGCGCTGAGTGAACGAGAAAATAATGGAGATTTAGCCGCGAAGGCGTGGCGTGTTCCTCTTATTTTTTGTTTAGCAGCTGTTCAGCTACTGCAATGAGCGAGAGCAAAAGCATTGCCTTGCGTACTACAACGTTCAGAAGTTTTTGCTGTTTCGGAAGATTTGACTTAGTTGCCGAATAAAGTGCTTCCTCTCTGTCTTTTTTCTCTAATTGGAGCCTAAGTCTTATCTCCCGAAGCAGCAGAAGCTTTTGGTAGTCGCGATTGGATGTCTGGGACGACTCAAATATATTAGTACGCGCGGCAACCCGTTTGCTCTCGCTCGCGTAAGGAGCTGAACAGCTGTGAATAAGAAAATAAGAGAAGCACACTACACCTTCGACACTAAATGTGCATTATTTCCTCGTTCAGCCAGTGCGGACTTAATCCCGCCGTACAACGGGACTCCGTACAAAAACCATACGCATTAGTTATCATCAAGCCAATGAAAACATTTCAGTGAGGCTCCCAGACAGCACAAACAGTGTCCATCTTACTTGCAAACCTGTTAAAATCAGGCACAAACATGTCAATTTTCCGTATTTTATGAATATACGCTGCATGGCGAAGTTTTTGTCACTGTTTGACTCGTTGCCGAAAAAAGTTCTTCCTCACTGTATTTTTTCGGTAATTAATGTCTTTGTTTTTGTCGCCGAGCAGGCAACGAGTCGAGCAGTGATACAAACTTGGCTACGTAGCGTATTTCATGAAATACGCAACTTCGCCAAGTTTGTGCCTCATCTTGACATGTTTTTCAAGCAGCTAGGTGGGCACTGTTTCTGCTGTTTGGGGGCCTCACTGATCATTTTTTGTTTCTTTGAGAATAAATTCACCCCTACCTCTTATAGTAGGTTGTTAAATTTCTATAAGCAATTCTTTATAATGAAGACTTGTTACTGTAAAGCTTCTGGTGGATCTAGTATCCTGCATTTGTTTTGTGCCCTTAAAACGAGTACAGACTGTTCGGAAGTTGTCGTTGTTGGCTGTCCGATATTTCGCTTAATGATTCGAATGTTCATCGCGTGTACTCGCGGCAACTTCAGAAATTCGCGCATAGGTTCTGCAACCTAAATAAAACTGCTGATTTTTGGTATCTTCTGGCTCACATCGTTTTGTTAGAACGTGTTCATTAACTGTCGCAAGCTTTCTATTCATACGACTAAATCTTTAATACACTTCCTTGCTGTTAAAATCATAAAATAATAGTAATATATCTGACCTAGGTGTGCCCGACTACCACTTCAGAATTCCGCTAGTCACTGCCGCGAAGCTTATGTCCACATTCCGAAGCTGGCAATATGATCCATCATTTTTCATTTAAGTGGGGGTCTAGAAAACTGTGTATTCGGCATCAGAGAAGTTTCATTTGTTCACAATCTTAACACATTCACTGATGTTCGCGGAATGAAACCTGGTCTTCCTG